>JAUJYZ010001136.1:42500-117500 GCA_033675265.1 Actinostola sp. cb2023 | reverse complement strand
TCCTGTTTGTGGTCATTCTGGTCTGTAATTATAATTTACTTGTAAACGTACAATACGGTCAACATACCGCTGGACAAGGTGAATGATGTTTTTTGGATTTCTTCCTTCCTAGCTGTTCGTGTTTATTACTCAGTAACACTTAGTTTGTGCTTGCTAGTCACCTTCTTGCTTGCGTGTCCTCGTCTATCGTTCTCCCCCTACACCTGCCTCGGTCTCTTAAGGTAGCAAATAACGTCAGTCCATGCAATCGAGTGGTCCAATTGCTGCCATGATCATCGCGCCGCAATTTACAGTATGTCCACATGATCATTATTTATCAAATTAAAGCTTTTAAAAGAATCATGTAAATATTATCGTTGTTCAGTTCATTTTTAGCAATAAATAATGATGCAATTAAATGTTTAGCCTGACCAAATCAAAATCAATTCCAGTTTCATGATTAGCGCCATCTGAAACTCTTGTGGATGGCTGAAAAATCGATTTGTAACATTTTCCGTATATCTTGTCTTATCACGTTTTTTGTGTCGGATTGTTGAACAAAATTAATTATTGTGATTCAGATCGCGATAACTCTACGGAGAAATACGCAAAAATGAATTAAAAAGCTCCGACCTTTTTTGTGTGAGAATTTATCTGAGTTTCCAACGGCACGAAACAATTTAAAATTTCAATTTGACGGAAGCAATTTTAAAAAGGCCGTCAATTGTAATTTGGTTAGACAATCGCAAAACAACTAAATTGCTCAACAATAGTTAAATTATACTATGCTCTGATAGAAACACGCGGGATGTTGGGAGAACACGAGAAAAGCTTCAGAATCACGAGCCTCCGGCGAGTGATTCTAAAGCTTTACGAGTGTTCTCTCAACATCCCAAGTGTTTCTATCAGAGCATAGAACATGGAAAAACGTTTTCTAATGCTTTTATAAAATAACTACAAGGATTTCTTTTGTAATAATCCTTTATTTACGCGAGATTTTACTGATCAAATTTGCAATTCTCCTGAAAAGCGTCAGAAATCGCCCATCGTCCAATCAAATCTCACGAAAGAAATCAAAATGGCAAAGCGACTCGACAAATGCTATTTTCTGTCAGAAAATTACAGAAGAATGCTTGTTACACTTCGTTTTTGTATCCTGTGAACACGAAACACGAAGAAAAGCGAGAAAAGCTGAGCCGAATCACGATCAATGACGAAGAGTCGTCAAACTTTCTGAAATATTTGACAACTTGATGAATGGAGCACGAAGTCAGGTAGCCAATATCCACAGTATTTGTCGTATTTTTGAATATTTTCATCGCTTTTCTCGACAAGAATGTATAAACGATGGACGCTTTTGAGACATTTGAAGATATTTTTTCTCTTTGACATATTTTAAGATATGAATGTTCTGGCGAACCCGCCGTGTAGCTACAATAATCGCTCTGTTTTCACTCTTTTGTGATAATATTTACGGCTATCTTTTCATGATATTTTCAGTCGTACACTTGAGAAAATATGTGTAGCTATAGAACTTACAAAATGGTTAGTATGTGATTGAGAAAACTGAGCCGTTATATTTAGTTTTCATCGTTATTGTGGACAAAAATATTTGGACGATTCGTCGAGTTTCTTGCCGGCTGTTTGAACTTGAAGCTCAATGTTCTTGCAAAATTAATTTTCGGTTTAAAATCATCAAAATCACATCTAGAACTTGAACTTAACTAAACAAGAAAAACTGTAATTCTATGGCTTTTGTTTAGTAAATAAAACGTGTTTGACAATAGAAAAAATATATTTGTGGTCGATCAAATCCACTGCATCGCTTCAAGGTTGTTCAATGTCATCGTAACTATGTTTCTGTGCTCTCATAGAACATGGGTTTTCAGCCAATCAGAGCGTGCGTTATATCATAGTTATTTTATAATGGACGTGTAACACCTGTCACGTGACTTTTTACATTTTCACCGCAGACAAACGAAAATATCATAACTGGAAAGAGCATGCTAAAGTTAGTAAAAGTGGAAAGTTTGAAGGGAAATACGTAAATAGGGCAATAGTTACAGGCATTCAAACTTTGCCTTTTTTGTATGGAAATGTATGTTGGAGGGCAATACGCTTGCCCTCCAAGCGAAAAACCCATACAAATCCTTGTCAAAGCGGGAAACTTTGAAAGCCGTTAACTTTTTTCTTATTTGCTTGATTCTTTTCAAATTTTCAAATTTTACTAATTTTAGTATGCTCTTTCAAGTTATGGTATTTTCGTTTGTCTTCGGTGAAAATTTAAAAAGTCACGTGGCAGGTGTTACAAGCCCATTGTAATAAAATAATTATTTCGTATATACAGTGTGTTGCCCTAAATCCGGCCGCTTTTTGCATTAATCGCTGTATCTTACTTTAGAAAAATAGTAGCGGTCTAAAAATCAGTCAAAGGCTAGATTTCTCTTTCACCTACCTTGTCACAAATTGACATTTGTTTTAATTCAACATTGAGCTTGCTATATTCAAAAATACTGATCGAGGTAGATGCCCTAAGTTCGGCCAGGTTGCCCTAAATTCCGGCCATAAATAAGCAGGAATTGCTCGGTAAGTTTTACATTATCTTCCATCGTTTTAACTATTTTTTTCCCGCATTGCTATAATAAAGGACTTTTTAAGTCATTCTACATGAAAAGATTGTAAAGATAAATTGTAAAAAGACCGAAAAAAAGACCCTCCTCTACTACTTCATTGGGAACCCTGTATAACGGGTCTCTCCTGCGCCCACAATGATATCTAGAGTGCTTACCATTTACCCGGAAAAACTGGAAATTCCGCTTTGAAAATCAAATTGTATGTGTATTTCCGATGTGAAAGTTCGATCCGGAAAGCTCGGGCTTCTGTTTCAGCATAGTTAATAACTATGGTTTCAGGTAATCCGGCCACTTTTCCCGCTCTGTTTTGTATGTGACTTGTGGCCGGATTTAGGCATACCTACCAAAATATGCACGTAATTTCACCTGACCTGAACTTTCGTTTATTTAAGCCGTTCATGATTGTTTTTCTTTGTGTCCGCCAAAGCTACTCATTAACGTCGTATTTCTGCCAAATATAATCTGTTTACGTTCCATAATTTACGAGGAAATGTTTGAAGACTTTGCCCGCATGACTTAAGATGCACGAAAACATGAAAGTTACTGAAGCGATTATTTTACCTACTTTCAAAACACATTTGAATTCCGGCCTAAAAAGCGGTCAGGAATCTTACAACAGCAGTTAATAAACCTAAACTCATCAATAATTCATACGATTATCTTGTTTGTCATTTTTTGAAATATTCGAGAAATCACAGCGCTTTAAAGTTAAAATGGCCGGATTAGGGTACGGCCGGTATTTAGGGCAACACACTGTAATGTCCTCATCAGACGATAAATTCTTGCCGCGGGCGGTCGATGCTGAATAATATCAAGATGTCTAACATTGTAATGAGTCGTAATGACAACTTTCTGTCTTTCCGAAATTACTGAGTTGTTTGGTCCATGTTTTAAAAGTTTTGTCAATAGTAGCTAACAAGATTGTTTTAAAAATATATTCAATATAAGCTGAATAGTTGGTGGGTTCAGTATCTTGTGATTTCAACCTTGCGTTTATGAGTTATAGGAGGTTTGAAATATCAATATGCAAATTTGATGACGTCTACTAAGGAATCATTTATTATACAAAACGCCCTTAATTTTGCTGATTATTGACATTTGAAAACTTACAGAATATTTTCACAGTCTTTATAAATGATTTTATAACTTTTTTGCCCATTTAAAAAAATAAGTTCTTCTTGAAAAAGTCTAAGTAAGTTATGGCAAATGCCTTTGTAGACGTTATCAAATTTGCATATTGAGATTTCAATATAACATAAACGCAAGGTTCAAATCACAAAATACTGAACCCACCAACTATTCAGCTTGAATAGATTTTTAAAACAATCTCACAGGGGTTAGTTGCACTTTAAGATATAGTAATATGTGTGATCATAAATCAACGCTAACTAACCTCAATTTTGTCTCTTTTCTTTGTCAGATAAACAGGAAAGATTGTCAGCAATTGAATCTCGACTACGCATCCAAGAATCAAACGGTCAGACACTATAATCAAAGGACTCCCATTCTGAATTGAAAACGATTCAGTGCGATTCTGATTGGCTGAGAGCAGCACAATTAAAAATACAACACAGCGTGCAAAAAAACTAAAACAAGAAATTGTTTTCCGGAATATTATGAATTAGTAACGATTCATGAATGATATCGTAATCATGCTTTCTGAAAAAGCGTCCCACATTGTATTCGCCCTACAGGCAATCGTAGTTTCGAAACCCACTCGTTCAAATGAACGCTTATTTGCACTCGAAACCATAATATATATTTTTTCGAAACCATAATTATGATAACCCAACTTTCTATTCATTTAGTGGAAACCAACTATATCACGAATCCTGCAATCTGATTGGTTAACATACTCACTATCTATTTAACAATTAGACAACGAGTCCGAGTTGGCTATGAGCAGATAGTCAACGAGGCTCCTGCCGAGTTGACTATCTTAGCTCATAGACAACGAGGGCGAGTTGTTTAATTGTTTTAGTATAAACAGACTAGCATACTTAATTTTATACCAATGTATCTTGTTTAATTTGCATAGGTAAGAAGAATACGAAGTTTATGCTAGTCATAAGTACACATTTGGCTGAACTAATCTAGCTGTTTAGCTTTACCATCAACAAATGGAAAACTAAACCAGAAAAGTTGGTTCTTTTGTTGAAAAACTTTCATAAATCAAATAACAAATGAACAAAACACGAGTCAAGAGTGGTGTAGCCTTCGTTTATTACCTCTATCACTATCAGTATTCCCTTTGACTTTGTCTTCGCTAAAGTTGAAAAATCGGCCCGAATTCGAAAAATCTTCAACTTTAACGATCGTTTCTCGCTCAGTTTCTGCAGTGTCAGCCAAAGAAAACTTGCTTGAATTGTCAATGAGATGTCTATATTTATGTGCTTTTTCCATTTCTTGTTCTTGAGATTTGTTTCTCAGTCTATTTTAGCTCTTTTTAGCGAGAAAACAACTATCGGGTTTGTCCGCCATCTTGCTTCATCGCCGTTCACGACAATGGTTACCATGGTGATTCGCTACTAGGGGACTATCACTATTAGACCCCTAGTAGCGTAGCCAATCAGATTGCAGGATATGTGATAGACCACTAGTTTGTTTATACTAATGCGTGATAGATAGTGAGTAGCGAAAAAGCCGGCGTTTTGAGCAAAAACAAAGCGAAAAATCAATAAATGTTGGTATAAAATCGAAGGTAGTAGAGTGCAAACCATATGTCCGTGAAACAGTACTAACTAATTAGTACTAAATAGAACTGATGAAACAATAGAAAACAATAGAAATAACACTATTTAGTTCTATTTAGTAATAGTACTATTTCACGGACATATGGTTTGCACTCTATGATAGATGGTTTCTACTAATACAATTAGACTACTCGTTCTCGTTTTCTATGGGTCTAATAGTCAACTCGGCACTACGCGCCTCGTTGACTAAATAACTCGTAGTCTAATTGTTAAATATCCACATATCATACTGAACAACCTTTGTGTTTATCAATGTTGTAGATGTTACAACTAAACTTAAAGATAGAATCTATGAACTTGAAAAACTGGTCGAAGAGAGATTGCCGTCTGTGTCGGACAGCCTCATCAGTGGTTAGTATATCTCTCTGTCATTTTGAGCTAGGACGTCGAACTTGAGCTAACAAATGTTTAAAAAAACCGTATTCAAGTTTACGCGAAAAACCGAAAGGGAGTACGGGTAATATGGATGGCTTGTTTGTGTTGTGAACAAAAAGACGTAGTTAATTATAGACTGCGAATGCAATAACGGCGTCCAATTTCACATTACCATTGTTCTGGACTGACTAGCCTCTGATACAGGTGAAAATGCTTTTATGTTTCCACATGAACACTAGGTTAGTCAGTCCAGAACAATGGCAATTGAAATTGAACGCCATTATTGCATTCAGTCTAGTCTAAACTTCATTGCAAATACAAATCGGAGTCACCATCATTACGACAAAAAATACTTTCGTAACTCTTTACGATAACATTACCCATGATTCCTTTCGGTATTGTCGTGTAGTCTAGACGGCAGTGGTGGTTTGTAAAGCTGCTGCTGTAATTCTGACGAGCGTTCATTTTATACAGATAATCGAATGGACATGCTGACTGGACGTCTGTCAAAGTTAGAAACTAAGCTTGAATTACTAAACAACGAGAGAAAAAACTACCCTGGAGTCGGTAGGTGGAATCGATACTTCGATACTGCTCAAGGCGTACACGCCTGCGTTAGCTTCCTCTTTTTCTACAGCCACACATTACTTGCAGAAGACACACGGTGCAACATTGCGTGTAATATTACCGGCAATCGCACGATTTCAGCGTGCGTATATCTCTGCAATTCGTTGCGCGCAATGCAGCATCGCAATAAGTTGGCTCACAATAATTTCAGAGGTAGAGACACGCTGCAACCATACTGCCAGCAATATAGCGCGCAATGTTGAACCGTGCGTCTGTACATTTAGTCAGCTTGATCACAAAAAATTGCAGAGGTAGACACACGCTGCAACCATACTGCAGCAATATTGCGCACAATGTTACACCATGTGTCTGTACCTTTAATCAGCTTATTGACAATAATTTCAGAGGTAGACACACGCTGCAACCATACTGCCAGCAATATTGCGCACAATGTTACACCGTGTGTCTGTACCTTTAATCAGCTTATTGACAATAATTTCAGAGGTAGACACGCTGCAACCATACTGCCAGCAATATTGCGCACAATGTTACACCGTGTGTCTGTACCTTTAATCAGCTTGTTGACAACAATTGTAGAGGTGGACACACGCTGCAACCATACTGCCAGCAATATTGTAATGTTACACCGTATGTCTGTACCTTTAATCAGCTTGTTGACAACAATTGTAGAGGTGGACACACGCTGCAACCATACTGCCAGCAATATTGCGGACAATGTTATGCATGGATCAATTCCAGCTGTTACCATCCCCCCCCCCCCCCCCCCCCGGGCATACCCCAGGGATTTGTAAGGACCTGTGTCCCAGGGGCGGGGATTTTGTACAACAACGTGGTTGCCCCGGGGGTGGGGGGCGGGGATAACTTGACCGAGCGTATAATCAATGAAGGAATTCATAATAATGGAATTTGTCGGTAAAGAGACTACTTTTGTCGCCGATTGGCTTGAAAAACAAGGTCTTGCAAAGTTAAAGGCTTTCTTTGAAAAAAAAAGGCAGTGTTTAACGGCACAGATGACTTCTTATCTCTACTGTTATGGTCAATAATTATTTCTAAAAGATGTCTATTCAATTGTTGGTTGCTTTTCCGTTGCCCTGGGGCGGGGAATTTGTTATTTCTGGCGGCTCAGGGGCAGGGAATTTGTAGTCCCAAGAAAAAAAAATTACAAATCCCCGGGGGTCTGCCCGGGGGGGAGGGGGGAGGGGGGTGGTAACAGCTGGAATTGATTCATGCATTACACCGTGTGTCTGTACCTTTAATCAGCTTGGTCACAACATTGCAGAGGTGGACACACGCTGTAATCATGTTGCCAGCAATATTGCGCGCAATTAACAATGTTACACCGTGAGTCTGTGCATTTAGTATTATGAAATTAAGAGTCATCAAACCCCTCAATTCAGCAAGTAGCTAGCAATGAACGCGAGCCAAGCATCACACTATGTTATTCAGTATTGTTTTTATCGACAGCTGCCAAGCTCGAAGCCATCAACTATCGATTGGACAGACTTTTGAGGAACAGTCGTGAAGGCCTGTCACGTGTTGGTGAGGAACAACAATAAGGCATTATGGGTAATATTGTAGTTCTTCCTTCTTTGTTTCAACTTTCCTTCCTTCCTTCCTTCCTTCCTTCCTTCCTTCCTTCCTTCCTTCCTTCCTTCCTTCCTTCCTTCCTTCCTTCCTTCCTTCCTTCCTTCCTTCCTTCCTTCCTTCCTTCCTTCCTTCCTTCCTTCCTTCCTTCCTTCCTTCCTTCCTTCCTTCCTTCCTTCCTTCCTTCCTTCCTTCCTTCCTTCCTTCCTCTTCCTTCCTTCCTTCCTTCCTTCCTTCCTTCCTTCCTTCTTTCCTTCCTTCCTTCTTTCCTTCCTTCATTCTTTCCTTCCTTCATTCCTTCTTTCCTTCCTTCCTTTCTTTCTTTCTTTCTTTCTTTCTTTCTTTCTTTCTTTCTTTCTTTCTTTCTTTCTTTCTTTCTTTCTTTCTTTCTTTCTTTCTTTCTTTCTTTCTTTCTTTCTTTCTTTCTTTCTTTCTTTCTTTCTTTCTTTCTTTCTTTCTTTCTTTCTTTCTTTCTTTCTTTCTTTCTTTCTTTCTTTCCGTTTCTCGTTTGCATGGTGTGAGAAAGAGTTAGTCGAGCATTTCCCTAGCTAAAGGATGGTAATTAAGTCTGCATGGGTAATTAAATGCCGACATGGATATTGCTGGAGTGCACCCATGTTGCATGCCCTTATATTTACTAATCCCCGTTGATATTCTCTAGGTCACGTGGGATTTAATGAGTCGTGTGTTGTGCCTAATGAATGGTTGTATCCGTTCTGCCATGAAAAGATAATTGTAAGTCATCGAGGTTTTTAAATCAGCCATCTTGTGTGCCAGACACAAGGAAAGATTTGATGAGAATGATCGAGAAAATATTTCATTTAATTTCCACATCACGATTTTTAATGACAATCCTTGAAGATGAGCGCTTAGCCCGAAAGCTTAGAGAAATAAAATCTTTTTGTTGAAGAATCGTAAAACTTTACTGTCATCAAAATATGCAAAGGAAAATTTGACTGCTTATTGTATGTATTATTATTATTATTAAATTATTATTATTGTTATTAAATGTATTCGTTGAACTCGAGACTAAGCCGGTACCTTTTAGGGTGTTTGTCAGTAAATAAGATACCCGAGATAAGATAATGACAGCCGGAATGACATATTATCACTTGAGTTGGTACCTTTTAGGGGTAAAAATTGTTTGTTGCCATGCCCACCTGGGCAAGACTCGGGTACCTTTTAGGGGTCATTTTCAAAATTTCCGACGAGCATGCCAACCACTTTATATATGGGAGTCCCCCCCCCCCCCCCTCCCCCCCCCCCCCGAATTTTAACTCATTCACTTGACATTGGCGTCACGATGACTCCGAAACGTCGTGTTTTTCTCATATTGAATTGTGTTATTCTATGTGTTTCAAAACTATTACTTATTATACGATTTCCACATCGAGGACAGTTGTTTTTCCTCACAAGATCACCGCTGTGAAAATCCTCCAAGATGTTTTAAAAGTACCACACGCGAAGATATGTTGGCAGTAGATATCTTTTAACCTACATTTATATCATTTCAGTGGCTTAGAGACAATTGGGATCAGCATTATCGTTGTTACGTTGATCAACACGCTCTCGACCCAGACGATACCTGCTCCGTGCTCATGTTTCTCAGCGAGGTAATACTATAGTTTAAGCTAAGCATGTGTACAGTCACATTACCACATCTAGATCTCGTAAACATCTTATCTATAGATCACCACTAGAATTCTGTTCAGTTCACGAAGGTAGAGTTTTCCTGCGCACATCCAACCTCATGTAGTGTTTTCTTTTGCGCCCTTCCCTTCCCTTCCCTTCCCTTCCCTTCCCTTCCCTTCCCTTCCCTTCCCTTCCCTTCCCTTCCCCTTCATTTATAATTCCATCCTCTCGAACATTCTTAATGAAAGAGAAGCGTGAAAGAGTCTGCTGCAAATGATATACTAATCTTACGAGGGAATAAAACTTGAATATTCTCAAAGCATTCTGGTAGTTGTAGTAATATGACGTCATCATGCAAATGACCTATTGTGCTTTTTTTCAGGTGGAGGCCTGGTGCCCGCTTCTTGATTTTCGAAAAAAGTTACGTGAACCAGAAACCAAACACAGAAAAGAGGTGCTTACTTTACTATTTGAAAAAACATCTTGAAAGTTGATAAAGTTTCTGTTACCGCGCAACGCTCAACTGTATTGAAGACTTTCAGTATGATCGCATGTCTTGTGGTGTAGGAACAAATAAACTTGTAAACAAACAAACAAGAAAGCATACAAATAAACTAGCAAGCAAGCGCACAAGCAAGCAAACAAGTAGGCAAATAAACAAACAAACAAGCGAACAAATTTATAAACAAGCAAACACCTGTAACAAGCAGGCAACCTATTATGCAAGCAAATAAACAAACAAACAAGCGAACAAATTTATAAACAAGCAAACACCTGAAACAAGCAGGCAACACAAACAAGCGAACAAATTTATAAACAAGCAAACACCTGAAACAAGCAGGCAACCTATTATGCAAGCAAATAAACAAACAAACAAGCGAACAAATTTATAAACAAGCAAACACGTGAAACAAGCAGGCAACACAAACAAGCGAACAAATTTATAAACAAGCAAACACCTGAAACAAGCAGGCAACCTATTATGCAAGCAAATAAACAAACAAACAAGCGAACAAATTTATAAACAAGCAAACACCTGAAACAAGCAGGCAACCTATTATGCAAGCAAATAAACAAACAAACAAGCGAACAAATTTATAAACAAGCAAACACCTGAAACAAGCAGGCAACCTATTATGCAAGCAAATAAACAAACAAACAAGCGAACAAATTTATAAACAAGCAAACACGTGAAACAAGCAGGCAACCTATTATGCAAGCAAATAAACAAGCAGACGTCAAACAAACAGAACAAGCACTGAAACAAACAAAATACAGTTTATCCAAAAGTAAGAGACTCGGTTCAGATTTGGAGTTTGTTTTTATTGAAGTAACTACGTGTGGTTGTAGGCAATTCTGAAAAGACAGTTCTATGATTTAATGGCGGTCATGAAGCAAGATCATTGGCGATGGATGAGGCAAAGAATTCAACGTTTATGGCCAAGTTGGGTTAAAGGATTGGACAGTTTAATGGATAAAAACCACCCAGTTCAACATCACTATCCAAAACGAGTAAATATAGTCTTTTGATTATTTCATTCTAGATTGTTTATTTTTACTTTGATTGATACTGAATAAATACCCAATTTGTTTTCCAAATGCCGTTGAAAATATGATAAATCCATGCTATTTACATGAATACTTACTCGTTACTGTTTACATTATGAGGATAACTTTTTCTTTAAGCTCTTTGCACTGGTTTGCAATCCTTTTTGTGTGAAATAAATATATGGCGTGAAAGACCTGGCGGCCATATTGGATGACGTCATCAAAACACATACTTATTCTGTTGATCCATCATGGAAGTGTCATTTAAAGATACAAACTCAATCCAAATTCAAATATTTTCAGATTTTTCTGTACATGGGTTCGTGAAAGACGGCCATATTGGATGACGTCATCACAACGCATACTTATTCTTTTGATCCATCATGAAAGTGTCATTTAAAGACACGAAATCAATCCAAATTCAAATATTTTCAGATTTTTCTGTACATGGGTTCGTTTGCAAACAGTCCCCAGTGGTTCAGGCAAGCGTTCATTGGTGCACCGTTGGGAGAACTTGTCCAATGGAGCGACCTTATCACAGCACTCTTTGTGTTGGGCCATAAGATAATCATATGTACAAGAAAAGAAGAAGTTAAAAAGTAAGAATAATAATAATGATAATAATAATATATATAATAGACCCTATGCAAAAATGGCCACTGCTAATTAGCATAATAGTTGTACATTTATGTTTAAAGTAGCAAGATGGTTCACAATGATGAGTTTGAAGGTGAAATATTAAATTCCTGCGAAGTTATGAGTACTTTATAGTGTGAAAAAACATGAAAACGAGGCTCTAAAGGCCTCGGTTGATAAACACATACAAAACTCTCTGTTTTTGATCCCTATTAGCTTCTTGAATATTAGGTCTATAACAACCCAACTTTCCAATTTTGTGTAATTTGAAGTACTCTTTCCGAAGGCTGAAACAATTTGTACTGTAAAGGTTTTAGTTTGTCTATTTTAAAGGCACGGACTTATGCATAGGGTCTAAACCATGCAATATTTGACGATTATTAAAATAATCGGTTGCACGAAAGGTGGTTAGCGTTATCCACTGGATAAGTCATACAGCTGTATCCAACGGATGCAATTTATTGGATAGACCGAATGCAAAAATGGCTGCTAATTTTTGTGGACTGACTAGCCTCGTGTTCATGATGCTGCACAAAAGAGATTTCACATGGACACGAGGTTAGTCGGTCAAAAACAATGACTATTTAAATTTGGGAGCCATTTTTGCATTCGGTCTATAACTGCATCATTTATGCATAAAACACAAGTCATGCACAAATGCCCGACGATCTTAACATGTGCAGTCTGTGTTCACCGGGCTATAGACACCACTAGTTCATATAGCAAATTACTCGTTCTTGTGAGTGAAACTGATCACCCAGCTCTTTTTGTTTGTCTTTCAGTCATCTCAATATGCCAAAATCTCGTGGTTGTGCAAGCAAATCTCGTCCTGACGAGTACGACATCGTATTTACTGATTACGTAGGAATTACTTTTTTAAGGAAGGAACTCGGCCCAAATTTCTCACAGTACAGGTGAGGCGAATAGTATGGGCTGTGGGTGTTTGTCATCATCATCATGATTATTTGAGTTTGTCAGTTCGTTCTCTCCCTTGCTTCGAGGGTTTTTCACCGGGTACTCCGGTTTTCCTCCCTCACGGTAACAACGAACTATAGTGAGCTGAAGGTTGTATGCATAGAATATTAGAATGTAGTGATAGTGTGTGTGAGAGTACAGTGTCTCCAAATTAGTGCGCAATCGCTAAAATACATTGGATACTTAATTAAATGAACAATTATTTATTTTATTTTCATCTTCATCTTCATCATTATCATTATTATCATCGTTTGATCTCATCATCATCAGCATCATCGTCGTCATCATTATTATTATTATCATCATCATTTTCATCATTAATATGATCATCATTATCATAAACAATTATTGAATTCGGTTTTGATGATATCCGGAATTATCAATGTAGAGGTAAGTGTTATTGGCTTCGGCTAATAACACTTACCTCTACATTGATAATTCCGGATGTCATCAAAACCGAATTCAATAATTGTTGTATTATACATTGTCTATGTGGGTGGATTGACTCATAATACAAAGATATAAGCAATCCAACAACAACAACAAATGAATGAAAATGACAGCACTGTAGTAACCTACAGATAACAACCAATCCGCTGACCAACGCAGGCTCGTTTTTGCAGAGAACTGCCTACAGATAACCACCAGACCGCTGAAATATCGCTGGCGCGCACTGATAGTTAGAATTATCTGTAGGCTCTCGACCAATGAGAGTACAGATACTGAGTACAATGTATAATAATCATTATTATTATCATCGTTTGATCTCATCGTTATCATCATCATTCTCATTACTACCAACATTATCATCATCGTTATTATTATCATCATCATGCATCGTCATCATTAATCGTCGTTTTTAACAGTTTCATTGTTATTTTAGGTGCCGACTTCGAATCTTAGATTCTTTTGGAACAGAAGCAGAATTTAATTACATCAACCCCAAGAAACCATCGATGACCAGGAAAAGGTCGTCTTGGGGAGGTGAAAATCTGCATCTCAGACAGTTTATGACTATGTTTCGTAAGTTGGTTTATTTTTTAATATGATGCAATAGCTAACAATATTTAGTATAAACAAACTAGTGGTCTATCACATATCCTGCAATCTGATTGGCTACGCTACTAGGGGTCTAATAGTGATAGTCCCCTAGTAGCGAATCACCATGGTAACCATTGGCCGTGAAAGATGAAGCAAGATGGCGGACAAACCCGATAGTTGTTTTCTCGCTAAAAAGAGCTAAAATAGACCGAGAAACAAATCTCAAGAACAAGAAATGGAAAAAGCACATAAATATAGACATCTCATTGACAATTCCAGCAAGTTTTCTTTGGCTGACACTGCAGAAACTGAGCGAGAAACGATCGTTAAAGTTGAAGATTTTTCAGGCCGATTTTTCAACTTTTAAAACTGAGAAAAGCCAAAGCCAAATGGAGTACTGATAGTGATAAAGGTAATAAACGAAGGCTACACCACTTTTGACTCGTGGTTTGTTCATTTGTTATTTGATTTATGAAAGTTTTTCAACAAAAGAACCAACTTTTCTGGTTTAGTTTTCAATTTGTTGATGGTAAAATGTGTACTTATGACCAGCATAAAATTCTTATTCTTCTTACCTATGCAAATTAAACAAGAAATATTGGTATAAAAGTAAGTATGCTAGTTTGTTTATACTAAAACAATTAGACAACTCGCCCTCGTTGTCTATGAGCTAAGATAGTCAACTCGGCAAGAGCCTCGTTGACTATCTGCTCATAGCCAACTCGGACTCGTTGTCTAATTGTTAAATATACATCAAACTGATTCCAAATATGGAATCTTCTTACCAAATAAGGAAATTTGACGGCTGGAGTAGAGGAATAACAATGATGATATTGATAGTTTGTTCAGCTCTTTTTAGATAAAACCTTGAACTAGATATACTCTTCAAAGAAAGAAACGAACAGATAATATAAACAATCTTCTGTGCGCTACTCTTTTGGAAGAGTTATTCAAAAAAATAATAATAATAATGCACAGATACCTCTGTGTTGCTACAATATTTAACTCAATGTTCTGTGCGGCGTTTCATTTTTAGAAGATCTCTGAGATCAGCTCGTTATTGCTACAGTATTAAAACAATGTTCTAAAATAAATAAATAAATAAAGTTTATTATTATGTTCTATGTATTACCTTTCTGGCAAAGCTCTTCAAACATAAACGCACAGATACCTCTGTGTTGTCGCTATAATCTTCCAATGATCTTCTCTTCAATACCCAAGTCGCAAATCACTTCAGTATACTCTTACACTGTTGTAATGTCATTTGTAAATATTTTAGAGTTTGTAATTCCAAAACCATCCAGTTTAGTCTGAAATATGGAAAATATTTTAGACATTATTATTATTATTATTAAAATAAAACGTTTTTGAGTATTACTGACTTTGTTTTCGATCTACAGCTCATACCCCTGATAATACATTCCTTGGTTTCGTTGTGGATGTTAATTTGGACGCAGTAAAGCCTGTACAAATAGGACCAAAAAAGAATCCCATTGGTTTGGTGTATGGCAAGGATGCTAAGTTTTGGAGGGCAAGTATCAACTCTTTCTATGGCATTATTTCATGATATTGATTTTATGAGGGTAATTTGCACTGCGCAAGGACAGCCTGTGTTACTCTCTCTTAGAGTCGTTTTCGTATGAGTGGGAAGTAGTTACAGTACGGTTCGTGCCGTGTGGTGACCATGCTGTGTCTAAGCATTCTGATTGGTTGAGCAATGGTTTTGCGCATTCTGATTGGTTGAATAGAATGTCTTCGATTCCGTTACCGTAACTCCGTACCGTAGGTTTCCCACTCATACGAAAACGACTCTATCTCCTCAAATCAAGACGGAAAATAGCAACGCTTGATAGTTTAGTGTAGCAATGTCGTCCTTGACATTTGTCTAAAGACGGGCGTACAATATACGACTCTACTAGGAGCTTAATTAATCGTAGGTATGTTGGAGATATAGCAACGCTTGATAATAAAAATAACCAGCCAATCACATGATAGAACTAGCTTTAGGACGTAGATTAGCCTAATGCATAAAACACGGATATACCACAAGACAGTCGAGTCGTGGTCGAGTCGTTACGATATCGTGCGCTGGGATTAATAATTAATACGGTAAAAAAATTACGGCTTTGTAAATGTGTCGACATAGATTGAGTAGGTTTGTATAATGTCAAATAATTCACCAATCACATATAATTTACTGAAATACAAAATAGATTGCAATATATGTAATCTTTGCTTGCAAATAGGATTTGTATGTGACTTGGCTAGTGCTTGCTATATGTTATATCTAATAGCAGTCTTGTATTCAAAACACAGGCTGAATTTTCTTATTGTCAGTTTAAGTTTATCAAGTATGTTGAGACTTGGTTAATACTTGCTATGTTACCTATTGGTAGTCTTGTATTCAAACCATAATTATATGGCTATCTAGCATACCTTTAGGCCAGAATTTATTCTTATTGTTAGTGTTCTTTTATCAAGATGTATGGTCAAGCAACTGTATGCAGGGGCTTCAGTTGTGGTCCATGACTCGGTTACTATAGTCCATTATAATCCAATAATAGTCCAATAATAGTCTCCTGGCCGGGTAACTGTCTAGCAGGGACAGTAGTTACCTCGACCTTGTATAGTTAATAGACAGTGATTTGTTTAGCCATTGCCGCGTATTTAGTATTATCTACCACATAGTGTAAACAAAACGAAAAAAAAAACAACAACACAGGACATGTATTATTATGTGATATGTTTGTGTGAAATGTTGGTAATGATCGAACTATTTTAAGATAGTTTTACCTTTTGTTTTCATAGTCTAAAGACAAATATCTGGAATTATTATCAAAGTACTTTGAAATACACGGCACTGCTGCTGGAACGGTAAGCCATTCATTGATCTGGTATCATTAAGTTGTTGGTGTATGCAATCACTTGATAAATAATGTGATGGAATGATTCCAATGGATTGGGCTTTATATATAAAGTGAACGATAGCTTAAGTCTGGTTTTCACTAGCGACACAAGCATAAGCGCAAGCACAAGAGTTCTTATGTTACTGTGAAAACGGCCTGACGCAAGCATAAGCGCAAGCACAAGAGTTCTTATGTTACTGTGAAAACGGCCTGACGCAAGCATAAGCGCAAGCACAAGAGTTCTTATGTTACTGTGAAAACGGCCTGACGCAAGCATAAGCGCAAGCACAAGAGTTCTTATGTCACTGTGAAAACGGGCCTGACGCAAGCATAAGCGCAAGCACAAGAGTTCTTATGTCACTGTGAAAACGGGCCTGACGCAAGCATAAGCGCAACACAAGAGGCCTTATGTCACTGCGAAAACAGCCTAATGCAAGCATAAGCACAAGCACAAGAGGCCTTATGTCAATGAAAACGGGCCTGACGCAAGCATAAGCGCAAGCACAAGAAGCCTTATGTCACTGTGAATACGTTCCTGACGCAAGCATAAGCGCAAGCACAAGAGTTCTTATGTCACTGTGAAAACAGGTCTGACGCAAGCATAAGCACAAGCACAAGAGTTCTTATGTCACTGTGAAAACAGGTCTGACGCAAGCATAAGCACAAGCACAAGAGTTCTTATGTCACTGTGAAAACAGGTCTGACGCAAGCATAAGCGCAAGCACAAGAGTTATTATGTCACTGTGAAAACAAGTTTGACACAAGCATAAGCGCAAGCACAAGAGTTCTTATGTCGCTGTGAAAACAGGTTTGACGTAAGCATAAGCGCAATTAAAGCACAAGAGGCCGTATGCCACTGAAATCGGGCTAGACGCAAGCATAAGCGCAGGTACAAGAGGCCTTATGTTACTGTGAAAACGGGCCTGGCGCAAAACAAGAGGCCTTATGTCACTGTGAAAACGGGCCTGACACAAGCATACGCACAAGTACAAGAGTTCCTATGTCACTGTGAAAACGGGCCTGACGCAAGCGCAAGCACAAGAGGCCGTATGTCACTGTGTAAACAGGTCTGACGCAAGCATAAGCGCATGCACAAGAGGCCTTATGTCACACTAAAAACGAGCTAGACGCAAGCACAAGCGCAATGATCAGACTCTTTACCCCTTTCGTATGCTTGTGCTTGCGTTGCTAGTGTTGCGTTGCGTTGCGGAATCTCAGAGCGAATAATCTTCTCAATCTTCAAATAATAACACCATTAACAGGCCCTTAGCACTCACACTAATGAATACTAGAGTTGTGTGTGTTAGCACTGAAAACAACGCTCGCTCTTCATGCCTTGAAAATTAAGGTTTTGGAAATTTCCAACGAATCTCCAACCTTTGAAAATTCTTTGAAAATTCAATTTCCACTAAATTTCCAAGGTTTGCAGAGCCTAGCCCGCGTTTTTTAGTGTAAGCCGATAGACACATAGTAGATTGTGGATATCGTTTTGTCTCAGTGGCTTTCACGACAATCATGCAGTTCTTTTCAGTTAATAGACTTTATATTTTTGTTGTGATACAGCGAATGAAAACCTTTATACCACCCTGGGTTAAGAACCATAACATAATGAATGGTAAAGATTATCAAGAACTACTCGGCAAAACAAAGGTTAGAACCATAATACTAGCACTAGCATTTTGTTACATAGAGATTATTACATATTAAGATCATGATATGGTTTTTATTCACGAGTTTTTAATGCCATATCACGAACGAGCGAGTCCGCGACTACTTCGAAGTTCTGCGTTTTTATCGCTTAAAAATGATCCAAGCAATTTTACGTTTCGGTTGGTCTTCCGAGCAGTGTTTTGTGCTCTCATTTTCTTCAAGAAAACCATAACTATTTTGAAAAAGGTACAAATATCGAACATGAAGCCGATTCACTTCGTCCTCAGCTCGATGGAAAAAGGCGGGAATCCAAACGCGCTCGCGTCATGGTTGAAATATAACAATGATTCTGATTGGCCAGAGCAATATCTAATGAAGAATTTGATTGGACAATACGACCCGTGAAGTGATATCGTATCACTTCGATTCACGGATATGGTTTTTATTCACGGCTTTATCACAATGATATCAGTCGATCCTAATTTTTGAGGGTTTGTTTCAACGATACAATGCGAGCACTCTATACACACTAGGGCTTAGATTACTTGGCTTCTTAGTCAGGTAAGGGTTTTACAGCTATACCATCCTTAACTCTTCGCTATAGATTGTTGTTATCTTTATATTAGTCCTCAACGTAATTCAGTATTATCGTCACCGTCATTATCATCGATCATCATTATCACTACTTTTCATCGTCATCATCACTACCACGAGTCATCATTGTCATCATCTACAACTCTGTTTTTTACTGTAAGTTTGTTGTATTGATCCATCAGGTGTTTATAGGCCTTGGTTTCCCATACGACGGTCCTGCTCCACTAGAAGCCATCGCTCATGGCGCTGTATTCCTCAACGCAAAAGTAAGAAAACAATGTGTATAAATTAAAGAAATGACAGCAGAATTCAACTGTAATTTGCTTTGTACTGTGCCACACTTCGAAACATTATGGTTTAATTTGGATAATTTATCTAAAATACGAACAAACGCATATATATGCACGAACAAACGAACATGCAAACGAACAAACAAACGAATGGATAAACGAACGGACGAACAAACGAACATGCAAACGAACAAACAAACGAATGGATAAACGAACTGACGAACAAACAAACGAACAAACAAACGAATGGATAAACGAACGGACGAACAAACGAACATGCAAATGATCAAACAAACGAATGGATAAACGAACGGACGAACAAACGAACATGCAAACGAACAAACAAACGAATGGATAAACGAACGGACGAACAAACGAACAAACGAATGGATAAACGAACTGACGAACATGCAAACGAACAAACAAACGAATGGATAAACGAACTGACGAACAAACGAACAAACAAACGAATGGATAAACGAACTGACGAACAAACGAACATGCAAACGAACAAACAAACGAATGGATAAACGAACTGACGAACAAACGAACATACAAACGATCAAACAAACGAATGGATAAACGAACTGACGAACAAACGAACATGCAAACGAACAAACAAACGAATGGATAAACGAACTGACGAACAAACAAACGAACAAACAAACGAATGGATTAACGAACGGACGAACAAACGAACATGCAAACGATCAAACAAACGAATGGATAAACGAACGGACGAACAAAACGAACATGCAAACGAACAAACAAACGAATGGATAAACGAACGGACGAACAAACGAACAAACGAATGGATAAACGAACTGACGAACAAACGAACATGCAAACGAACAAACAAACGAATGGATAAACGAACTGACGAACAAACGAACAAACAAACGAATGGATAAACGAACTGACGAACAAACGAACATGCAAACGAACAAACAAACGAATGGATAAACGAACTGACGAACAAACGAACATACAAACGATCAAACAAACGAATGGATAAACGAACTGACGAACAAACGAACATGCAAACGAACAAACAAACGAATGGATAAACGAACTAACGAACAAACGAACATGCAAACGAACAAACAAACGAATGGATAAACGAACGGACGAACAAACGAACATACAAACGATCAAACAAACGAATGGATAAACGAACTGACGAACAAACGAACTTGCAAACGAACAAACAAACGAATGGATAAACGAACTGACGAACAAACGAACATACAAACGATCAAACAAACGAATGGATAAACGAACTGACGAACAAACGAACATGCAAACGAATGGATAAACGAACTGACGAACAAACGAACATACAAACGATCAAACAAACGAATGGATAAACGAACTGACGAACAAACGAACATGCAAACGAACAAACAAACGAATGGATAAACGAACTGACGAACAAACGAACATGCAAAAAACGAATGGATAAACGAACTGACGAACAAACGAACATGCAAACGAACAAACAAACGAATGGATAAACGAACTGACGAACAAACAAACGAACAAAAAAAACGAATGGATTAACGAACGGACGAACAAACGAACATGCAAACGATCAAACAAACGAATGGATAAACGAACGGACGAACAAACGAACATGCAAACGAACAAACAAACGAATGGATAAACGAACGGACGAACAAACGAACAAACGAATGGATAAACGAACTGACGAACAAACGAACATGCAAACGAACAAAAACAACGAATGGATAAACGAACTGACGAACAAACGAACAAACGAACAAACAAACGAATGGATAAACGAACTGACGAAACAAACGAACATGCAAACGAACAAACAAACGAATGGATAAACGAACTGACGAACAAAAACGAACATACAAACGATCAAACAAACGAACGAATGGATAAACGAACTGACGAACAAACGAACATGCAAACGAACAAACAAACAAACGAATGGATAAACGAACTAACGAACAAACGAACATGCAAACGAACAAACAAACGAATGGATAAACGAACGGACGAACAAACGAACATACAAACGATCAAACAAACGAATGGATAAACGAACTGACGAACAAAAACGAACTTGCAAACGAACAAACAAAACGAATGGATAAACGAACTGACGAACAAACGAACATACAAACGATCAAACAAACGAATGGATAAACGAACTGACGAACAAACGAACATGCAAACGAATGGATAAACGAATGGATAAACGAACTGACGAACAAACGAACATACAAACGATCAAACAAACGAATGGATAAACGAACTGACGAACAAAACGAACATGCAAACGAACAAACAAACGAATGGATAAACGAACTGACGAACAAACGAACATGCAAACGAACAAACAAACGAATGGATAAACGAACTGACGAACAAACGAACATGCGAACATGCAAAAACGAACAAACGAACAAACAAACGAATGGATAAACGAACTGACGAACAAACGAACATGCAAACGAACAAACAAACGAATGGATAAACGAACTAACGAACAAACGAACATGCAAACGAACAAACAAACGAATGGATAAACGAACGGACGAACGGACGAACAAACGTAACAAAGTTATACTTTTATTATACTTTTTCTTTTATTGCTTTGCAGCTCGACCCCCCGCATAGTCGAGAAAACACTTTTTTTTTTAAAGAAAAACCCACGTCCAGAAAGGTACTTGATTTACATGATTTTTGCCAATCTATCACATGCTTTGTATTACACTACTACTGGTTCTAATGGAACCAGTTGCATTACGCCGGTCTTTATATTTAATATATAGCTATACCGTACATCTTCTATCAAGCGGCCATTCTCAAATAAGAGCCTCCCTTCTATTAAGTGCCCCCTTTGGAGCCATTTGGTACTAAGCGCCCCTCTCTAATAAGCGCCCCCTCTAATAAGCGCCCCCTTTGGAGCCATTTGGTACTAAACGCCCTTCTCTATTAAGCGCCCCTCTAATAAGCGCCCCCTTTGGAGCTATTTGGTACTAAGCGCCCCCTCTAATAAGCGAGGCAGTTGACATTGAGGCCCCGTCCACACTAATCCGTTTTTGAAAACCTCCGTTTTCCTTTGACGGAAAACTGATAAAAAGCTCTGCGTCCACACTATGGTTTTCGAATCGTATTCACCCGTCCACATTAATGCGTTTTCGTTTGAAAATCCATACATTTCAGATGCGTTTAAACGATGACATACGCTGTTTGTTTATACCGAGAACTCTAGGTGTGACGTCGGCGTTTTCGAAAGCCTCCGTTTTCGCCGTCCACTCCACCGACTAATACGATAAACCTGCGTTTTCAAAAGTCTCCACTTTGGAAAGCGTTTTCGAAAACCTCCGTTTTCATAGATAAACATCTCCGTTTTCGATCGTTTTAGTGTGGACGCTCGGTAGCCTGAGTATCAGCCGTCTCCTCTGGGTCAAAAATTTTCCCGAGTGAGACGTCTGAACTCCGAAGTCGATAATCGTGTCCAGTGACGTCATCTAGTAATTTATGTAAATGTTAGAATGCTTGACTTTGAATCGACTATTTGTGCAAGAAATTGTTAGAAATAAAGACGGACCGGTATTGGACAAAGTTATGTTTGTAAATCTTGTCGATAGCTAGTAGTGAAACACCTTAGAATATACAAAAATTATCGAGTCAAGACAAGATACGTATCAGTCGTACGTATCGCCAAAATCCATGTTCAAATATCAACGCCAAACTGAAAGACAATATATGCGAAGGACATTCTAGTAGACTCCGTAGAAGAAGCGGGAAAGAAAGACAACTTTATAGCAGCCCTTCGTCTTCAGTTGGTATTACTGACAAGTACAATTACAAGACGTACAAGTAAATGTAGTTTCTAAAAGGGATAGTTCGCTCAGTTCGCTGCAGGCGTGGAACCATTTCAAAGATAAGCGACTTTCCGTAGCAAGTCGGAAGGTTAACATAGATATTCTTCCTGTTAATAAATTCATAAATAGCTTTTTCTTGCTGTGGATACAGCCCTGTTATTCCAACCAAGGGACTTACGTTTCGAACGGCGGTTTGGAAATAACACACCCGCCATCTTGAAAACCTCACGAATTTGTATAAATTATCGTGTGAGCCAATCAGAACACACTACCCGGAACCGGCGTAGTGTGACGTCACTGGACACGATTATCGACTTCGGAGTTCAGACGTCTTACTCGGGGAAATTTTTGACCCAGAGGAGACGGTTGATATTCAGGCTAGACGCTCGTAAAAACGCATAATATGCTCAGAAAAACAATGCAATATGCTCAGAAAAACTATAATCTGAGCGGATTTTCAAGCAATGTGCTACCGTTTACTACTGGACTCCATCAGTCTCGTTTGCTACGTACACCTAATAGCCTGTTTATTGTTTCCTGTACATAAAAAGTATGCGTTTTTAAACGAAAACGGGGTAGTGTGGACGGGGCCGGCTGAGATCTAAAATAGCGTTTCTGAAATACCATAGAATCCCGGTTATAAGGGTTATAAGCCCTGGGCTTATATAACTTCGTAAGGGTTTTATGGTGGGCTTATAATCGGGTGGGTGGGCTTATAACCGGGGGGGCTTATAAAAGGGAGGACAAAACGTCTGAAATCCGTTCTATTTAAAAAGACAATGTTTATAATCGTCACCATTTTAGCTAAACAGTGTTCATGCAACAATATAACAGTAAACGTTTTTAAACGTGAATATGCTCAGAAAAACTATAATCTGAGCGGATTTTCAAGCAATGTGCTACCGTTTACTACTGGACTCCATCAGTCTCGTTTGCTACGTACACCTAATAGCCTGATTATTGTTTCCTGTATATTGGGTACCCTGTATGGGGAGGAGTAAATGAAGGGGACTTATAACTAGGAGGGCTTATAACCAGGATTCTACGGTATACTGCTATGAATCTTGTCTTTACGATGTACGGTACAGTAACTTGTATGAGAGACATACTACCTACTACTTACTAGTATACCTTTATTTCAGCGATTATCTGACATACCATTGTGTTAAGCGCGCCCCTCCTCTAATAAACGCCGCCGCCCCCTAAGACCAGGTACTGTAGATTTGTCAAACAATTTATATATAACCCGCGCTCTGATTGGTCAAGCAGCGTTCTCTATAACTCATTATATTTTTACAAATTGTTTCGATTCATTTCGTTTGGCTCGATTGTTTTTATATATAACCCGCGCTCTGATTGGTCAAGCAGCGTTCTCTCTAATAACTCATTATATTTTTACAAATTGTTTCAATTCATTTCGTTTGGCTCGATTGTTTTTCAGTTGGGATCTCAACATCCATACGCCGAAAAATTCATCGGTAAACCCCACGTTTATACTGTGGATATAAATAACATTTATGAAGTAGAGCAAGCTGTACTAGAGATTCTACGAATGGAGGTATGGAACCATGGCACTTGTTGACCTTAAAACATGCTGCAATGTTTGTTTTTTGGTTGGTTTTTTTTTTTTTGTGTGTTTGTTTTTTTGTTTAAATATAATCTGAATATTTATTACAAATATGCTACTCAATTACAAATATGCTACTCAATTTACATAGTTTACAAATTTACATAATATATGATATAATATGCCTTTTATAAATATAGTTGTACATTGTGTGTAATATTGTTATATAATTTTACATTTTTCATTGTAGTTCATTATATATATAAGCTAAATTCCTTTGTTCCTTTTCATTTGACATTTACATATATAACTAGGCTACCTAACAGCAGTGAATGCTGACGGTGAATGCAATGTTTATAAGAGTTGTGGATAAGAGTTGGTGCCGGAGAGCTTAGAGTGATTCCAATCAGAAACCTGGGCACTACTAATTAGCTGTCAGTGTATATTAGATGCAAAGTAACAAAAGACAACAAAAGAGTGAGTGTCTAATAGTGTGTATTGGTGTAGTTAGTAATGCCCAGGTTTATTGGAATCACTCTACTGTAGTTATGAAATGTTTTGTTTTATGTAAGTGACAAGTATGCAAATTATTAGGCGAGTCTACCTTTCTTTGTTTTGAATAGTATTTGTCTATTTGAAAAAGTGGATAGCTTATGAATAACTAATGTATTACTTATAATTGAGATTTTAATGCGAATATTCACACTTGAAACTGACACACGGTCAGCCGGCACTAATCAGCTCAATTAATACGGTGATCTTCAACAATTCCCACGAAAAGCACAAGATACGGTATCTGATGGGCTTACGAGTCAGGATATACCGGGGCTAAAGAAACATACACATTTACAAATTAATTAGGGACACATATTTTGGGCACGACATTTACCGATCAGAAACGCGAAAACAACTCACTTCAGGCTATAGCGTATGTAGGAGTTGGCGCGAAAAGCATGATGGTTCTTGAGAATTGCATGATGGTTCTTGAGAATTGCATGATGGTTATTGGAAACTGCATGCCGGGTAAAAATCGAGATTTTTTCTGCCTACGTGAATGAATTAGAATTGCTTCCTTGCTCGCTCGCTTCAGGCTCGCTCGCTGCGTCAGCAAATACAATATACATACATACAACAACAACAATAAAACAAAACAAAACGTGCAATGTTTTTACAATGAAACCTCGAGTGCGCATGCTCAGACAATCATCGAAATAGAGTACCGAAGTGATGACGTCATAAAAATATCAACTTTTGATTGAAAGAAGTTTACACGCTGAATTTGAGAGCAATCGGTTAAATAGCGGCTGAGATATGGCCAGTTGAATATAGAATTCCCCTCACAAATCACTGTAATCTCGGCTTGGTTCGTAACGTTACGATGGTATATCAAATTTAAATATCCATCTTGATAAAAATCTAAGGTTTACCTCGGTGTAAAAACCTCACAACTGACGTAATTGTTTTTTTTTCTCTTCACTGCGTGTATCAACTCACTTCGTTCTAAGTTCTAAAGATCTCTAAACCCTTTGCAGTACTAGTACTGGATTGATGAATCCAAATCTCTAAGTAATAGATACAATATGAGCGACCGAACGTTAACTGTATGGTATTTACAATGGCGAGCCGAAGGCGAGCCATTGTAAATCCCATACAGTTCGGACGCGAATATTGTATCTGACTTATCGAATCCAACGATGTATAAGTGGATGTTTTACTATAATTTTGATGATAAGAAACAGTTTGGCCGAGAAAATCCAAGATGATAATATGAATTATTGTGGTTATTAGTGTTTGTATGTATGCTTCTTTATACACCGAGGTCATGCCAAAATCTACTAGTATTGGCGTGAATTTTTTAATTCGCATTGAAAGCTCTGTGACAAATGTTAGAAGACTGGGTTCGAGTGTTTTGATTAGCTGAATTAGTTACAAGTTTTCCGAGTTGTCTGAAAAAATCGAGACTTGGAACGGGAATCGAACCCAAGACCTTTGCGATACCGGTGCAATGTTCTACCAACTGAGCTATCCAAGCCACTGAGAGCTGGTCGTGCGTGGGTTCGTATAAGTTCTGGAGTTTCTCTTTAAAGCAAGACTGTATAACGAAGGAGGAGAGTTGAGTTGTACATTTGCTTATCAGAAGGTTTAAGATTTGTTTTTGCATGATTTCAGGTACGCCCTTACATACCCTTTGAATGGACGCCTGCAGGGATGTTAGAACGAGTCAATGCTCTAGTCACCAATCAGGTTCGTGCACACTTTTTGTGTTTATTATAATTAGTCACCTGGCATTGCGAACGAAACGTAAATATCGTCTGTATTTTCCACCAAAACAATGGAACTGAAATATGATTGGCGTTTAACTTCTTGTAGAACTTTTGTGATAAAACCATCAAATGGCCACCGATTCAAGAGCTTCATGTGCACGTCAGCAAAGAGGATCAATCCTGCTCACAAACGTGTGAAGTCTATGGTGAGCAATCTGTCAGTCGTGATGATATATAGATAATGTCGATGATATATAATAGGCCTTTTACGGCAGAAATTGTTTGATTAACTTTTCAATAGAATACTCTATGATTGATAGCACATGGGATACTAGAGGGGGGGGGGGGGGGGGGGGGGGGGGTTGCAGTGTTTGTTCGTCATTCGAAGGCAAGATACTCAAGGACTTTGATTGAATGCAAGGAATATTATCACGTGGTTGTACTGGATGGCAATTAACAAATCTGATATCGCTTTCACAATATCAATAATTTAATTAGAAAATTTTGTTTTTCAACCTTCTGTTGATTATTGATCTAAAACACCCCCTATATATAGTTCGTTGCCGTCCAGTGTAGCCTTTCCCGTGGGATATTTAGCTCAGTCCATTCGTCGTTCAACATGTTACATCAGCATGTGACTGTGAGATGCCAAAGGCCTTGTAGAATAACATTTTATATATAATCATGCAATAATCATTATTATCAGCATCATCTACATTTTCTACCACCACCACCACCACCACCATCATGCATGATGAGGGGATGAATAGGCGATTTTCATGATGACGTCGTATGACTACAAGTACCAGAATGCTTTGCCCATTTTCTTTTGTTAGATAATTATCACCAATTGTCTTACTATTCTCATGAGGGAATAAAAATCTGAATAAGAAAGAAAATTCCCAAAGCATTTTGGTAGTTGTAGTAAAACAACGTCATCATGACGACATTATTTACAGAGGTTAAAACACACGACAGTTACAATTTAAAAAATTTTTCTGATAGAGTACAAACACTAAAAGCGTGCAATACTTTGCACTATTTAGTAAACAATAGAAAACAATATAATTAGCATAATTTAGCACTATTTAGTACTATTTGTGTTGCACGTTTGTAGTATATGTACTCTAACCCAGTGGCCCTCCAACAAAAAAAATAACAACTAAAAGTATTATATAAAAAATATAATAAATAGGGAAATCGAAATAATTATAATATTTTAAAAAGCTAATTTGCCAAAAATAAAAATAAAAATAAACCTAACTATAATAATCGCCATCAACACGACATTTATCACCGTTACATCATCATTTATTTTGTTGTTCTTTTCCTTAAGGTTTATTATGCGAATCTTCATTCTTTCACAACATCAACATGACATTTATCACCGTTACATCATCATTCATTTTGTTGTTCTTTTCTGAAGGTTTATTATGCGAATCTTCATTCTTTCACGACATCAACAACTTGGACGCCTTTAAAAGGTAACTTTCCGCTTCTTGGATTGTAATTGTCATATTTGCGCGTAAGGCGCATTTGAAAACTTTAGTTAAATTTGCGCGGAATAAATAAATATTAAATAAATATTTATAATTCTTACTTTATTAATAATTTTATTCTTCCAGATAAGATAACGATATTATTACTATTTATTACTAATTCCTAATTATTACTGCAGAGCTGGCATCGACTGTACATCGTCGTCAATCAAGGATTCTTTTCACGCCCCGTCGAGTTCCTCTGTCGATAAGTCTTGTCTACTTCAACAAACCTCACTTCTTTACAGCTGTTCGAGTTCGTCACCCATCTACACTCGGCTGTGTCCTTGTCGTGATTTTAAACCACAGCAGGTTGCCCTTTGTAAGAATTGCTCTTGATTGAAGTAATTACACAGATGAGCGCAGATAGAGCGCAGTGTAAAATGAGATATATTTAAAAATATAGATTTTTTAAGATTATTTTCTTCTTGTCTTCTTGTCGTTATTGTTGTTGTCGTTATTGTTGTTGTTGTTGTTGTTGTATATAACCATTTATTCCTTACTATGTTCATCCTTCCCTTCCCTTCCTTCTACCCTCTCTCCATTGTTCCCTTCCTCCCATCCTTCCTCCCATCCTTCCTCCCATCCTTCCTCCCATCCTTCCTCCCATCCTTCCTCCCATCCTTCCTCCCATCCTTCCTCCCATCCTTCCTCCCATCCTTCCTCCCATCCTTCCTCCCATCCTTCCTCCCATCGTCGGTACGACAGCTAAACGCAGGCTGCTACATCATTCGGATTTTAATTTCAAAATGCATTCAGACAGAACGTTTTAGCATAAATGTGTATGAAGGACCACGTTACTGAGAACAGTCCTGCAGACCGCTTGGTCCCATTTATTTGCAGTGCGATTTTGATCGATTATTAGGTAACGCGTTGGTCTTCATTTACATGGCTTGCTTTCATTTGCACAGCGAGTGAAGAAAAAGCCCGGTGTTTCTTCTACAAAAATTCATTGTCTGAACGCGCAACAGCTGTTATAATTAATAATTATTCGCCGAAGGCGAACTGATTATCGGTGATCACTGAGCCTGAGGTGAATAATTGTTTTAGTATAATTTTAGACTTGAATAGCAGAGAAAAGACGAAATTCAGGATTAAAAAAAAACGTTTTATTAGTACTTCTGTGTTCGTGATTTTACTTCTGCTCTCGACCAGTGATTGTCGTCTCATAATCACTGGTCACTCGACCAATCACAGCGTGCGAAACTATGTTCAAGTCTAAAATTATTTATCAGTACTAGAAGGTGATGAATAGGTGAGGCGCTCATCCTGACTTGAACATAGATGACTGTGTTTTGACAACCCAGCGACCAACACCACCCCCACCACCTGCAAAACACAGACCATGCGTCAACGTTGTATTTATAAATAGCGTCACAAGTGCATGTACATTTCATGTACACCTATTCCAAATATCGTTGTCCGGGCCGAAACAAGAAGCTGAGGACCGCAAAGGACTTTGCGAATCTCCTAATGAATTAATGTATCCGTGGTACTTGAGAAGTTATCCCTACGAGCATTGAATAGCAATCATTTGGAACTATTCGGCCATTTGAAAATGCATGTTGTCAAGATGTCTATGGATGAATAAATGAATAAGGAGAAAGTCCCAATGCCCTTTGCGGTCGTTAGCTTGTTGCTTTCGGCGGGGACAACGATTTTTGGAATAGGTGTATATGTCATACGAAAACGACATGACGCGCGCGCACATGCATAAGAAATGGAAATACTTTGACCGTCTGTACTTGCGCGTCCGACTCATTTTCACAATGAAATAACCTTACGCCTCTTATGCTTGCGTCAGCATTATGTGTTATTCATACCTGATCCGCTTCCCCTCCCGCAAACACTATCAGATGGTGGCGTTCCTCCCTGGACGTAAATCTTGCCGCTCACACTGCCAACCAATTCCTTGGTGAATATAACAACGCTACCGCCAGCACCACTACCACCAGAGGCACCACGATGGTTGGCTTTAACTGGAGGACATTGACCGTTTTCGCCTGTAAATTGATCAAATATACCAGTCATTCTCAAAAAGGTTGTCCAGATGAAAAGACTAGGGCCTCTATTGATAACAGTTTTTACAGCTTTGTAAATACTGATAAAGCTACCCTGTGTAAATAAAGGCATCTATCTATCTATCTATATCTATCTATCTATCTATCTATCTATCTATCTATCTATCTATCTATCTATCTATCTATCTATCTATCTATCTATCTATCTATCTATCTATCTATCTATCTATCTATCTATCTATCTATCTATCTATCTATCTATCTATCTATCTATCTATCTATCTATCTATCTATCTATCTATCTATCTATACAGCAATATGCAGAAATTCTGATCCTTTTGACTAAAATACATATATATCAAAAACCTACTTAAAATCATGGGATGGCTACGCTGATATTTTTTTCTAGTTGTCTGCCAGCAAGGCTTTATGAAAAAAATATCAGTGTAGCCATCCCATGGTTTTAAGTAGGTCTTTGATATATGTGTATTTTAGTCAAAAGGATCAGAATATCTGCATATTGCTGTATATCTATCTATATATCTATCTATCTATCTAAAAGACTACAATACTACAATAAAGTCACGTGATTCGTTATGTTTTCAATTTCTGCGCGCGGAACTGCGAGTTGATACCAGCGGCATTACATTCAGTTCTCACAATGCAGTGTACTTTTGCATCTCAAATTGAAATTCCACGCGAGGAAATTGAATACATAATGAATCCGACGTGACTATTGTAGTACTGTAGTCTTTTCATCTGGACAACCTTTTTGAGAATGACTGTATAGTACTGCAGGCAAGTGATAGTATCCGTTCTTAGTTCCGTCACACAACGGAGCGTTGCGTGACGGAACTAAGAACGGATGCGAGAGAGACTAGGAATAGCACCGCGCGTTTAGCCGCCTGTAAATAAACCGTTTAATTTGGAAAATAAAAATGTAGGGAATGTTTTAAAATAAGCTTTAATTTACTCACCTTTCGCCTCTATTTTTCCATTCAATGTCATCTTGTCAACAAACAGTAGTACCAGGCCTCCACCGTGACCTCCCCGTCCTCCTGCGTTTCCGAAGGCACTACCACCACCACCACCCCCTCCCCCACCGTAGCTTAGGCGATTATGGAAATCCAAGTTCCCATATTGAAACCCACCTTGACGGAAGACAAAAACTTAGAGTGAGATTATTGTTAATTAAGTGATGTTTTACGTGAAAGTGCTTAATAACGTGTGCGCATGCGTGAAATAAGCCAAAGTAAAATGGCGCCGGATTTCGCAGATTCGCGACCAAGACGGTAGTTGCTGCAAGAACTAAAGCTTTATCTCACAACTTTTTTCCTTAAAAATGATCTTATGTTTATTTATATACAGTGGAACCTCTATAAAACGGACCTCTATTAAGCGGCCACCTTTGTATAACGGCCTTCTGAATAAAAATTTGCATTGATGCAATGCCGCCACTATGGATGCAAAATAATTATTCATGATCTTTGCTATTGATGCGCTGGTGAAGATTTTGCCATTGTCAAAGATCGAAAAAAACCAGTAGATTTCTTTGGATATTAGGTATTCTTTGCCTCTTCGATTAGATTACAGTAGTACTTGGAGAAAACAAGACCTTTTTTATGGATCCTTATTTTTTTGCAAAGGAAACGAAGCCCACTGATTTTCATCGGGCAGAATGAAGCGACACATCCGGGATATCTTACTAGCCTCAAGGCTAAAACAGTGTTCTGTCTCAACGGTATCGTAGTCCGTTGTTGAGTGAGGTAATTTATAGCGTAAATTAATCACTTGCCTCGACAGAAGAGAAGCTAAAACAAGTACAGAACCAAACTTGCGTGTTTTTCTTTGTGACCAGTAAAATCATTGCAGAAATGCATTAGCAGAAATCAGTAGCAATGACTACCATTCCGACCGTCCGCCATTTTGAAAATCCATATCTGAGCCCGTTAGAAAAAGAGTCAGCTTTGTGTGTTATACCTTATGCGCAAATGATTCTCTTCTAAAAAGCTCTGAGCATCGTTATAGATTGACCAATCACGATTGAGCATTTTGAAATGAAAGTCGCGCATGCTTGGACCAATCAGCATCGGCCTAGAAATGGATGCTACCAGAGTCTCCGAAGGGAGAAGGAACGACCGACCGAGGAGCTCTGGGTACGATAATGACGACGACCGGATCTCATTTTTAGAGTCGGGCTTTTTTCCACAGGAAAATAATCGAGAAAAAGCTGACTTACCTTAAGCCTTCAAAACAATCTATAATTTTATACTCCTATTCTTGGATTAAATATTTGTTAGTACATATAGTGTAGAAGTGCATTTCCTCTTCAATTTCAGATGTCCTACTCCATTTACGATCGCAGCACTTCACTTTCTCATAGAAACCGCTAGTTTTATGCTATTTTACACCACTAAACCAGACACATCTCTCGTGTGTAAAGATTTTTTCAGGTTTCACAGGCTCACCTGTTTGTGTATTGGGCTTCCTGTATCTTATTTGATGGCCGTAAATTCACTTCTAGACTGATCCTGTTCTTTTGATATCTTGAATTTCTAAAACTGCTTTCTAAATAAAGATGACTATCTACTGAGTCAGTCCTGTATGTGGTTTATTTAGCGATCAGAACGGCTTTTAGCGAATTTTGGGACAGTAACGAGAGCCGTGTTTGTTTGTGTCTGCTCGTATAAAGAAGACATTATTTGTTCCTCGAAGAGAATTATAACTTGACCCTTTTTTAGTATCATCAGGCAGTTTACATGAAGCCATTGGAGGTGATCGACTACACAGACTAGTCGATCGTCATGGACTGATGGAGCTATTATATAAAAACTCCGAACAAACACAATCGATATCAGTCGGGCTGGAAAGTAATCTCAACAGACTCAACTCAACAACCCGTCACCGAAAAACTTGAAAACATCTTTGACACTATGTCAGTGTCTTGTTGTCTAAACTTACCCTTCTAAACAACGCGTGAAGCGAAAAGCACATGGAACGACGTATGTTCTACGTTTCCAAATCGATAAAGTGTCGACAACCACTGAGACTAGAAGAACGTTTCCAAATCGATAAAGTGTCGACAACCACTGAGACTAGAAGAACGTTTCCAAATCGATAAAGTGTCGACAACCACTGAGACTAGAAGAACGTTTCCAAATCGATAAAGTGTCGACAACCACTGAGACTAGAAGAACGTTTCCAAATCGATAAAGTGTCGACAACCACTGAGACTAGAAGAACGTTTCCAAATCGATAAAGTGTCGACAACCACTGAGACTAGAAGAACGTTTCCAAATCGATAAAGTGTCGACAACCACTGAGACTAGAAGAACGTTTCCAAATCGATAAAGTGTCGACAACCACTGAGACTAGAAGAACGTTTCCAAATCGATAAAGTGTCGACAACCACTGAGACTAGAAGAACGTTTCCGAATCGATAAAATGTCGACAACCACTGAGACTAGAAGAACGTTTCCGAATCAATAAAATGTCGACAACCAGACGAATAAACCATCGGGTACATCGTCGCGACATCGTGGCTGATTTTCGATCACCTGACTAGTTCCGAACACTATCCGAAGATTTGAACACTTACGGACTTTAGCCACAAAAACCGGCCACTTTGCAAAGTCCCGCGTTATTTTAATCGAGGTTCCTCTGTACTATATTTATATGTAATTACTATTGACCCAACATTAATTGATACAGTTTTAATATAACTCTGTGAACTAGGGCACCTGACTCTGATTAGTCTCCCAACTATTTCAGGCACTCGCTCTAGCACCATTTTATCAAAGCTGTAAATACATTTTGAAAATATCATAATGTAAAATAAAACAATTGATTGAATTGAATTGATTGATTGATTGATTGATTGATTGATTGATTGATTGATTATAGATACGTCTGCCCTGAGAACGAAGTCGGTCGATCAGCGATGTCTTACGTACCTCCACCACCACTACCTCCATATATAGCGCTGCATGATCCCAAACCTTACAATTGAAATACAAATAGATGACTTACATGCAGACTGCTCTGTAGAATAGTACAGTATTTATACAATACAGGAGCCCATTACTAGGAGCCTTCCTCTGGTAATAGGTTCATATGACATCTTTTGCACAAATTGAGTTATTTTTCGAAATGCAAATTTCCGAAAAATTTCAAATTGAAAATAAAATGGCGGCCAAATGGAAGACGCGAGGACTTGATCCAAAATATTGTTATTCTTAATCCATGGAAGTCCAAGTCGATTTTTCCCTTGCACAAGAACGAGACGAACTGCGTACAATGAATGTATCACATGTATCAATAAACTGACATACTGCCAGAGCGCTTAGTGGAGACTTTTAGTTTGGCGACTCACATTGCCGCGAATTTCTTCTAGGTTCTTTTACCTACCGCTTCATATGTTTTTTCCTGTTTTATCAACTTTCTTTTGTTGGTTTTTGATCCAATGAAGCGTTCTGATCATGCACAGTGATTTCTAACAACCTCACAAATGTGCACTTTGCTAAATAACTTCTTCACCAAAAGATAGTCGAAAAACAACTGAAACTTTCAACCGACGAACCGTGCCTTAAAGAGTGGCAAAGACTGCACTAAGACAAGAGGGTTTTCACTGAGTGTATGCGAAGTTCTTTCGCCAAAGGCGTCTTTCAAAAAGGCGCTCCAAGATCTGCCGCTGAATAAAAATGCGATAAGATCTTCATTCAGGCCACAGAAAAAGAAAGCTTTTCTGTACCTCACTTCGCTGTACATGTTTTTGAAGGAACTTTCCGCTGTCAATGTCGAGAATTTTCGACAAATCCTAGTACTTCAATTTAATTAGCTTTACATGTAATGCTGCGTTTCAGATGGAATATCCATGATACCAGATCGTTGAATTCCTTCTCCGAAAGAACGGAAGATTTTCGTTTGTTGGGTTTTGAACTGGTCTTTGAACTAGCTTTGTTTTAAGAAATACTCGCACTTGAAGTTTTAATAATAATAATAACTGGAGTTGATTTTTTTGTTCTGTTTTTAATGTTTTCAATCATTGTTCTTCCTCGCTTGATGAAGTCAGACGACGAAACTGATATGAAATTTCACTAGATTCTGAATCATTAGAATCGCTGGAACTACACGGTACAAAGCAGTGTTGAATTTGACGTCAAATCATATTGTGTAAGACGCGGTATGATTGGTTAATAGCGCGGAATTTATAATGACTTTTTCTACTTTTAACTCAATTTGTGCAAAAGACGTAGATCTTACAAACCTATAATAGGAGAGGAAGGCTCCTAGTAATGGGTACAGTATAATCACGAGTGATGTATTCGTAATTCCTTCTGGGAAGACCTTACCTCCCTTTCCTCCTCTCACATTGTTGCCATGGTTACCTCCACTAGATCCACCGTTGCCTCCATTACCTGCAGGACATCCACACGTACCACCTCCCCCTGCGTAAGAATTGATCTAAACAGAGAAGAAAATATCAACAACACCACAGGAAGCCCAAGCTCTCTTCTAGCAATCACAATGCACGGTGCAGTGGTAGGCAAAACCGAAAATGGTATTTTTTCATGATTCTCGTTTTATTTCACACATTGCCATTCTGTATGGGAATGGTTCTGTATGGAGTTGGTTGTGCATATATGGGGATGGTTCTGTCTTCCGTAGGGGGATGGTGAGGTAGGGAGATGGATCCGTAGGGGCTGATGGTTCTGTATGGAGATGGTTCTGTATGGAGATGGTTGTGTATGGGGATGGTTCTGTCTTCCGTAGGGGGATGGTTGTGTATGGGGATGGTTCCGTAGGGGGATGGATCCGTAGAGAGATGGTTCCGTAGAGGGATGGTTCAGTAGGGGGATGGTTTCGTAGCTAGATGGTTCTGTTGGGAGATGGTTCTGTATGGGGATGGTTGTGTATGGGGATGGTTCCGTATGGGGATGGTTCCGTAGGGAGATGGTTCCGTAGGGGGATGGTTCCGTAGGGGGATGGTTCCATATGGAGATGGTTCCGTAGGGGGATGGTTCTGTATGGGGATGGTTGTGTATGGGGATGGTTCTGTCTTCCGTAGGGAGATGGTTCCGTAGGGGGATGGTTCCGTAGGGGGATGGTTCCATAGGGAGATGGTTCCATGGGGGATGGTTCTGTATAGGGATGGTTGTGTATGGGGGTGGTTGTCTTCCGTAGGGGGAAGGTTCCGTAGGGGGATGGTTCCGTAGGGGGATGGTTGTGTATGGATATGGTTGTGTATAGGGATGGCTATTTCTTCCGTAGGGGGATGGTGAGGTAGGGAGATGTGACATACTACAAGACCTCCACAACACTGTGATGGAAGGTTGGCCTAATGACAAGGGCAAAGCACCGCTAAGTATCAGAGAATATTGGCATATACGTGATGAAATCACTGCTCGTAATGGAGTACTTCTGAGAGGTGAGCGACTATTAATTGTCCCTATACATTACTACGAAACGAGATGCTACAGAAAATACACCAAAACCACTTTGGAATTGAGAAATGATGTGCTCGAGATGTACTCTATTGGCCTGGTATGAGTAGCCAGATAGCAGATATGGTATCGAAATGTGGAACATGTCTACGATTTAGAAACAACCAGCCAAAGGAACCAATGATTCAGGACACGAATTCCCTGAAAGGCCATGGCTACGAATTGCTCTAGACCTATTCCAACTAGATGGTGAGGAATATTTGGTTATCTCAGATTTCTACTGCAAGTACTTTGAGATAACAAATTTCACTAGCACTACTAGTGCTGCCATAATCAGACACCTGAAATCACACCTTGCAAGGCTTGGCATCCCAGATGAGATAATCACCGATCGACAATGGGCCACAGTTCGCCAGTTCACAATTTCATGATTTCTCACAAGAATATCACTTCAAACGCATTACCTCATCGCCCAGGTAGTACCCACAGTCAAATGGATTGGCCGAACGCACTGCCCAGATTGCTAAGCAAATCCTAAAGAAGGCCAAGTATGATGGGTCTGATCCAAATCTTGCACTGTTGAATATCAGGAACACTCGAATTGAAGGAGTTGGCCTATCACCGGCACAGTTGTTAATGGGTAGAAGGACTCGAACACCACTGCCAACCAGTGGGAGTCTCCTACACCCTTCATCCTATAACTACCAACAGGTGATGCAGAACCTACAGGAACGACAGGTGAAACAGAAAGAATATTACGACCGGGGCAGCAAGCCCCTCAACCCACTGCAACCAGGAGATCATATACACCTTAGAGATGAAAGTCAGAACATATGGTTCCTGGAACAGTTACAGCTAAGCCTGAACAGCCACGGTCATACATTGTAGATGTTAATGGCAGTCAGTATAGGAGGAACAGACGGGACATCCTCGATGCAAGAGATCCAACTAACACAGACCCACCACCCACAGTTGCACCACAAGAACCAGAAGACCTGGTTCCAAGTAAAGAAACAGAGCATTGTGAAGACCAGAACTGTGCAACCAGATCAGGCCGTATTGTTAAAAGACCACAAAGGCTTGATGTATAAACATTAGTTTATGAACTGTCAGATAAGTATATCCTTATAAGTCGTTTTTGTTTCAGACAATTTGCCACAGACATTGAACAGTTTGTTTACATTGATACTGAGTATTTTAGACTCAAGGGGAAAGATGTCATGATTCATATTACCTAATATGGTATTGCCATATATGGCATTAGTGTACTTGACGAATGTACTAAGGTTTCGGTAAGTTGGTCAATAAACTACTTCACATCTTAGCTGACATTTTATATTCTTGGTGTGTAGCAACATAGCTTTACCGAGTAAATAAACTGAAAGACTGAAAGTTTACACTCCCAGTCTGACTAATACATCCTGCAGCACACACACCCTCACCACCACCCCGTGAGTTACTTACTGTTGTTGAAGCAGTTCCTCCTGTCCCCCCATTCTGACCATTACATCCTGTCCCAGCACCCCCTCCACCACCCCCTGAGAAGTGACCGCCGCCACCTCCTCCACCGGCTCCATCATCACTATTTGTATTAGAGTCTCCACCTCCACCTCCAGCATTCAAGCCACCAGGGCCGCCGGTAGAACCTGCAGTTGCAAAAAATAAAATATCAGGCTGTAAAAGGTATGCGACTATACTTCATGTACATTGTCAGCATAAACAACACCTACCATCTCCTGCACCTCCTCCTTCTCTTCCAGGTTGATTGTAGTTTCCTCCTTTACCGTACGTCGACGCCAAACATGCAAATGTTTCTCCTCCGTAACCACCTCCTCCACTAGTACTCCCTGCAGCACCACCACGGTACCCTTGAATAAATGAACAGTTAAGTTTCATTTCCATCCTGCAATGATCTACTGTTTTGATTGCTTGTTTGCTTCTTGGTTTTCTTGCTTGCTTGCATATGCTTACTTGCTTCATTGCTTGTTTGCTGGCTTGTTTGTTTGTTTGCTTCATTGCATTGCTTGTTTGCTTGCTTGTTTGCTTGCTTGCTTGCTTGTTTGTTTGCTTGTTTGCTTGCTTGCTTGTTTGCTTGCTTGTTTGCTTGTTTGTTTGCTTATTTGATTGCTTGTTTGTTTGTTTGTTTGTTTGTTTGTTTGCTTGCTTGCTTGCTTGCTTGTTTGCTTGCTTGCTTGTTTGCTTGTTTGTTTGTTTGTTTGTTTGCTTGCTTGTTTGCCTGTTTGCTTGTTTGCTTGTTTGCTTGTTTGCTTGTTTGCTTGTTTGCTTGTTTGCTTGTTTGCTTGTTTGCTTGTTTGCTTGTTTGCTTGTTTGCTTGTTTGCTTGTTGCTTAATTGTTTGCTTGTTTGCTTAATTGTTTGCTTGCTTGTTTGCTTGCATTCTTATTAATTTTATTATTATTCATGATTTGTTTATTTGCATTATACTCTGCATTGTTAGCCAACAAAAAATTAAAACCATCGGGGTATAAATTATGATACAAATTGTTCATTCCTCCTTACCTTTTCCATTGACGTCTATCTTGGACGTACTGTCCACCGTTAACTTAGTAGCTCTTAGAGCCAATATGCCCCCAACTGCGCCAGCCCGAGCATTGCAAGTCAGTTGACAGGACTGGGACAGACTAACATTGTGAAAGTTTGGTAAACGTTGCGCAATAATCTCGCAAGGTGAACCTGGCAATGTCTTATACATTGGTGTCAGCAGGGTGACAATGCATCTGTTTAAAAACAGGTAAAACAGCTGTCAGGAAGGAGTCGAAGGACAGTGATGAGGGACTTAAGCTTGGCTATGGCTCTACGGTTTCCCACCGATCGATATCCCTTACACTGACGAGTTTAAGCCATATTTGAACTGCACAGCGGGTTACTCATGTCACGTAATTGGGCTTTACACCATCCATTGTGAGATCTCTCTCCTTTATTGAAGCCTAGAGTTCCACAGCCCCCTTCCCTTGCGGTCTCTGGAACTCAGGGTAAGCCAGAGGGAACTTGGACGTCGAGATTCCAGGCCCTCCCGTTCAAAAGACAACAGGAAGCCCAGAGAGAAAAAAATAACTCGTCAGATCACTACTTACCCAATGCTGTCTTTCACCCTGACGACAACGTATTTACCATAATCGCTTGCACCAGCTCGACTGACAAACACAAGAAGTTCAGTGATGTTTGCAACCTCCTTTGGATTGCAGCTCATGAGATCGAGGCTTGTAGGTCCCAGGACTAAAGCCTTCCACGCGGTCATGTGTTGCTGACAGAGGTTGAGAACCTGACCAGCGCAGTTGAGATTGCCAACTTAAATTCAATGATATAAATGAAAAAAACCTAAGTACACAAATACAAATATACAAATTAATAAAATAATTACTTTTGATCGAAGACATCATCTTAGCTTATTGCTTAGTTTCAATATATAAATCTCATTAGTATTTACCAAATCAATGGATCGGAATATCCTTGGCTATTCACTGTTTTGGGACGCTACAGCTACAGCTACAGCTACAGCTACAGCTACAGCTACAGCTACAGCTACATTTTTTATCCAACTTATTTGGTAAATACTAAAACAATTTTCCCCCTCAGTGTCGGTGAGTAGTTATGAATATTTACCTTGCCGCTCGAGGACTCGCGACTCGGTAAATATCCACCACTACTCACCTCCACTTCGGGGAATAACTGTTCTGACTATCTGCCTTGGAATAATGGGCATCATAATCCACATAATCCACGAGTTAAGCACGTGTAGATAAAAATTAGCAAATGTGGAAAGTTTGAAACGAATCAAGGAGCTCGAGATATGACGAAAGGTATATAGCCGTCCAAAGTTCACTATACTTCGGCAAACCGCTACCTCAGAAATCCTTCCAGAAAAATCAATAAACTATACAACAAAAACAATTTAAACATACACTCTTACTTGATTTAAGGGCAGCCAATCTCTCACATCGAGTCCCTGTGTAATGTCTGTTGCATTCACATCTGAACGTCCCATTATTAAGATTTTCGAAGCATGTTCCATTATTCTTGCAAGGTTGTGTTCTACTGCACACGGGTTGTAGATTCGTTCAAGTATGTCCATGTAGAAACAGTCTTCGTGTTGCACAAAGTCACCAGACGGAGACCAGAGCTTGGTTTTGTTGTTCAGCTCGCAGACTTTGGATGTCGTCAAGTAGTTGATGCTGTAGCATTTGATGTTGTTAGAACACAGCACTGTACAGCTTTCAACTGAGATGTCTTTTACTGTTTCCAAGACATGGTTAACCAGACGGTATTGGTGCACGGCATCGATTGTTTTACACTTTTGGCCGTGTGCCTGATTTACCATGGAGCAGCAAAGTTGAAGAAACAAGATCAAATGAACAGCTAGTGATTTCATTTTCGGCGACTTTTGACAGTTTTGTTAGTTTGGTCCTTGTGTAGTATTAACTGACTAATAAAAAAGGAAGCCATGAATATCATATCAATAATGATGTCGCATTGAACATATATCGCTTAATAGATAGCCACCTCGCTTATTAGACAAGAGCCGCTTACCACCTGCATGCACTTATTGGCTCATACGCGCTTAAAGGGGAACTGAAGACAAAATTTATTTTCGCAAGAAAGTTAGATATGTCTTATATTAGCACGGCATTAGAGTGGTTTTCATAAACCCGTGAAATACACTTTAGCGTATTTAGCACTACTTCACTCTAATTCTTTTGTTTTCTATTGTGTTTATCTGACTATTACACCTCTAAATAGTACAGTTTGTTTCTCGGGTTAATGAAAACCACTCTACTTGAGTATTTTAAATTTTTTGTAAATCTTTCTTAGATATCAACATAATTTACGCTCAATATGGAATATCATCTGCCATTTTGCCGTTTTACCGTCGGCTCAGATCTTTTTGTTTGTGATGTCGTTTTAGGGGAATATTAAAATCCGTTCACAACATTCTCTCGGGTACAAGAAAATACAATGCACTTATAATTACTCTATATTGTGATTGCACTTTCCCTTGGGATAGGTGACGTCTATTATGCGGAATAATACTGAAGTGAGCCGCGATCATTTCAGCGGTAATCTATGTCTTTTTACAATTAAAACTCAAGTTTCTTCTCCATAAAAATAAAAACAATTGAAAATTATTTCAGAAAATGAATGTACACAACATTCTCTTTGTTTTTATCGAAATATAAATTTAGGCTGCAGTTCTCCTTTAACCAAGTACGTAAATTAAACTAGTACTACTACTAGTACAACTCTCCACCATTCTTTCTGCCAAACATCATGGCATTTATCACCAAGCCAATATGTACTTATGAGTCGATTCATGTCCAAGCATTCTGATTGATTGAGCAATGGTTTTGCGCGCTCTGATTGGTTGACATATATCGCCAAGTCAATACATAGAGGTTATTACAGTTAGATTTGTGTAATACGGCTGGATATTTTTACGAGTCTTGCCGTATTTTGACGAGCCGTAGACGAGGCAAAATACAAATAGACGAGTCAAAATGTCCAGCCGTATTACACAACTCTAACTGTAATACATTTTTTATTATACGACAACAAAATAAACCCCCCCAAAAACGTCCTTTTTTCTTTCTTTGCTTGTTTGTTAGCGTACAAAAGCTGTTTTTGTGATTTGTTTGTGAAATGCGCGCGCTATCACACAATCGATACGCAATCGAGCGCGCGATCGAGAGGGCCCTTTGGGTCCTTTTATGGTAAATTTACGTCACAGTCGTATAATAAGTGAACATTATGTATGTATTCCGTAAATCGTCTATATTTATAAATAATAATAATAATAATAATAATAATAATAACTTTATTAATGTCTCAGAAAATCTTATAGCTGGGCACAAGTGCCCTGGCTACTAATCGGGGAGACTTAAATCTAAAATACTGTAAATATAAAACTAAAATCTAAATACAATTTATATAATTATGTCTTCAAAGGAAAATATGAAAAGATAATAATAAATAAATAAATAAAATAAAATAAATAAATAGGTAATAATCAGTAAGAATGTGTTGTACTAGTTCAAAATGTATATATCGGTATCTTGACTATTTACATTATTAAAGCTAGTGATTGCAGAGTCCACAGTTTTTACATGAATCGGTATTAACTAAGTCAGTCGGCGCGTTTTAATTGAGAGTCGAGAGGAGCTTATAATTAAATTCATTAGGCTTCACGACATATTAATAATGATATTGAAGAAATGAATAATAAGTCCACGACGACAACTAAGAAGTTTAGTGACGCATAAGGACATCAGTCCAGGAGTACAAGACAGCGTCAAATTCAGTTTATATCGTGTAATGGGAGTTATTTTCGCTTGAAAGCTTTCGTATACAATGTACATACACCAATTCTTGGTTTGTACATGACGTCATCAAAAAGCTAAAATCGAAAATATTCATCATACAAAACTGTTTGTTTGATATTTTGTTTATATCCATGAGAAAAGTCTTCACAAAAAACCCTGTGTACTTTCTCTGTTTGGCTTTTGATTTTCTGTCACGCAACACTGTCACGTGTATTCTAAAGTCATAGAATTAGGGAAATTTGCTTCAAATGATACGTTTTTACTTCGTAAATGATATGTAAGTTTGTTTTGATAATATTTCTATTGACAAACTGAGTTGTTTGTAATATTAACGTGATTTTGATCCTCGGTGTTTTCAGTTGGCCGCCATGTTGGTGTACTGGCTCCATACATTTCACCGACTAAACAATACGCATATTTGATCGCTCATATCTCGGCATGGAAAGCTTCTTATAACTCAAACTTTGGTTGAGATACATGATTTTGACTGCTCTTTTGGTTGTGAGACCTTTATGTACTTCTGATTATACTCAATATAAAGCCCAGAAAATTTTACGATGGTAATTAGTGCAAACGGCAAGAATAGTCAGACTGCAAAGACATAAGGGATGTCCCATATCACATAAACGTGTTTTCTTGATTCAGTAGCGAAAACGGATGCAATTTTAAAAGAGTCAAACTATAAGAATTTACACTGCGTAAGATTGTCATATAAGATAAAGCAGAATAATTTACATTGCGTAAGATTGTAATATAAGATAAAGCAGAAGAATTTACACTGCGTAAGATTGTAATATAAGATAAAGCAGAAGAATTTACACTGCGTAAGATTGTAATATAAGATAAAGCAGAAGAATTTACACTGCGTAAGATTGTAATATAAGATAAAGCAGAAGAATTTACACTGCGTAAGATTGTAATATAAGATAAAGGAGAGTTGGCACCCAGCGCGGTTTTGCACCTGAAATGTTGGTAAGGACTTCATATATATATGATACATTATGGTGGTCCCTAGTACATTGTCTATAAGCACATGGGCATTTTGTCTGCGCATGCGTGAAATGCCAACATGAACACAAAGACCCTCTGACACGCCGTCACACGCGCATATATCCCGCGCCATCCCGCGCTAATTTAAATACCAGGAATAACAAACAAGATGGCGAATTTCTATCTCATATATTTATTTATTAACTTGTCTATATGAACATATGCAACTCTAAAATGATGGATTCTATTTTATCAATGCTGAAGGCATGCTGCAGTTGTCATAACCAGTATTTGCGATGCATTATGAGTTGCATATTGCAAGCCGGAGAGGGAGGTCCAGACATGACAAGCTAAACTGACAATGGCTGCCGTCTTCGTCGTATACACACACTTTGAACATTCATAGCAGGAGCTATGCATTTTTTGAAAGTCATTTATTGTGATGAATGGAATGACTATTGAATAATCTTCGCCTCCGTAACATTAAGCAGCTTGGGGGTCGGTAGAAATCGAAAGATAATTTGACTTGAATCATTGGAGTCCACATTTCTGCTCGTCGCGAGTCCCGTAAATGGTAAGCAAAAATATTGCAATGCAAAACAGTGGAAACAAGTTTTAATGTTCTTAACAACTAATTTTTCTGCAAAGTCTGTTCTCTCATTTATACTTTCAAAGACTTAGGATAGGGAAATAGACGAAGATATGATAGAACCATGGCTTCGAGAAGTAACACAAAACATCAATTCCGCCATTACACCGAGAATAGGGTGACAAGAATCTATTAAATCTGACAGCTATACATTTTTTGAAGCCCCATTCTCTATAAAAACTGAAATTATATAAAGGAATGAATGCTGTGGTAATTATCTCCAACTTGGGGGTCGGTAAAAATTTCAAGAAATATCTCATTAAAGTTCGACCTAAATTGAACACTTCTACATATTAAATTATTCACCAGGCCATAGCTCGAAATCGCGTCCACCTGAAAGACCATTTCATTAAAATTCTAAAAGTTTACTTGCATCACAATTACCAAGCGTTAATCCAGTGCTGTAGAATACTTGATTGTAGAAATAATTAACGCTGAACATCCAACTCCAAACACCACAGTCGCATTTCAATGTAAAATATCTCGCCATCAAAAGAAATAACAGCGGCCAAAGATAAACCCAGGGGAAGAAGTGTTTATCGTCTTTAAAAAGAGTAAATTTTAGAAACGCGTAGATCTCCTACAAAATATCCTTAAAATGAGCTATCGAGCTGGAAAATTAGCGCATGCGCAGACAAAATACCCATATGCTTTGTCTAATATATACAATAATCCTTATTTTTAGGTACATTCTTAATGTTTTGCTTACTATGAGATGTTAAAATACGATATAAATATGATAGAACGAGGTATACATAATTAATAAAAATGTACCATTTGAGAGAACGAGGCATACATAATAAAAATGTACCATTTGAGAGAACGAGGCATAACTAATAAAAATGTACCATATATGAAGGATTGACCGAAATATTATGCAGAGTTTGGCGATAATTTTCTAAACCTGTTTACGGTTAACATGTTTAAGCATCGAATAGCTGTGAACGGAGCAGCCTATATTGATGTCAACATAAGAAAACATAGGATAAAATATACGATCGAAAAGTGACAAAACGGGTGTTGGGTGTTTGCTGAGAAGTGGTAGAAAATAAAACGATCGGTAAGCAAACGTGATTAATTCATTAAATGAACTGATTAAAATGATTTCTTCTTCTCATGCTGGAAAGGTTATGTCGTTGCAGAGCCTGACAAGTTCTAGTTCGATCTTTTGATGACGGTTTTCGCTACCAACTCACAAGGCCCGCTGTATCAGTCGTAAAAGTAAATCGATGAGAATTCGAATTGAAGAAAATAGTTTTCTAACAATTAATTTTGAAAAGCGCTGTCAAATATGATAGAAACTTGTACAGAGTCTAGTCTAGTCCTATTACTTGGCATCAGTGGAGGGTATACTAACCTTGAACGATGTTCTCGTAAAACGGCCGTCGTCAATTAAAGACGCTCACTAGCTGAACATTCATTAGTTTGATGCGCCCAATTTTGCATTTCTGATAAAATAACGGATTGAAGTTGAATGAAAGCGTTTAATTATTCATTGATTTTACCGATACAATCCAATCGAAAAAGACAGAAGAGAGAAAGAAAAGAAAGAAACCGGACAGAGAAAAGAAAAAAAAAACAGGAAAAGGAAAGGAATGGGGTAGAAAAGAAAAAGAAAATGAAAGAAAATGAGAAAAAGAAAAGAAACACGAATGGAACTGAAAAAATGCATAATTCATGAAACAGGAGTAAACAATTTAGACAAAATAATCATTATATTGTTCACAGTGTCACCATGGTATACTGTAACCAAGGACCCATGCTGTCGACATTGTCAATGTTATCAGTATCATTTGAGCAAAATCACCATCCAAAATGCCAAGTATCTTTTCAAAAAAATGTCATCATTTTGATAAAGATTTTCTGGGGCAAAATTAAATGAAAATGTTTAAATTGAGCTCGATTTAAATGTGATATACTAACAACACTGACGACTGGTAGTGAGAATCCACACCTGCTCTTCGAAAATTTAATACAATTAATGAAGATAGCATAATCAGTCGACCCTCCTTATAAGATAATTATTTGAATACTGACCTTTCTGTGGCTATGAGTATTTTCACTGATTCTTCTAGCTGTGCGTGCACGTGATTTTAAAAAAACTCCCGTCAAACTTGACCAACTTACAACTATGAGGAGCTAAGCCAGAGCTTATCTCAATCTAACAATTCTGAATAGTCAAGAGCCAATGTTTGCTTAATATCTTATACTATTTACAGACGCATATGAATATGAATATTTTTCATGTATTTTCATGTATATATTATTATATTTGTTTATTTTCGTGTACGTGTGATGAATTGTGAATAAACTATTATTACTATTATTATTAATAGAATTGCCGGATGTCAGTGGTGTGTTCCAAGTCAAACAAAGATATCATGTTGAACCACTTTATTGGAAAACTGCGTGCATATCAAGCATTGAACAATAAGCGATGTAAATAGTTCACAAATAGCGCCGCCCGGTTGGCTCAGTTGGTTGAGTACCGGTCTATATTGAGCGGGAGGTTTGCAAAAACCGCTGGATCCTCGAGCATGAAAATAATTGAGAAGGTGCTGCATTTGTAATTACATCTACAAACTTGTTAGACCTTCGCGTGGCTCGGATGATCACGTAAAATGGCGGTCCTGTCTCTCCACACTCCATTACATTGCACCAGAGTGACGTAAAAGAACCCACACCACTGTTCGACTAAGAGTAGGGCACGAAGTTCCCGGTGTGTGTGGCCTGACCTAATGGTGGATCCTACATTATAGGGCTAACCTCAGGATCTACCATTTCAAAATACCTAATGTATATTTCGAATAAAGTATTATTATTATTATAAAATGACGATAATAGATCATAGCCCATACAAAGTGCTCAAATATAGCCCAAAATGACGATTTTCAATGTGAATGCCAAAATGTATGGCCCAAAATTACGATTTTCAATGGACAAAACAAAATGACAGTTTTCCATGCAAAATTCGCAAAAATTCCAAATATTTTCAATGGTCTGTATGTAGCCCATCCGAAATGTGCAAAAATGACCCAAAATGACGATTTTCAATGGACTAGGCCAAATGCAAAATGGCTAAAAATAGCCCAAATAGACGGTTACGTCTACAGTCCATCCGATCCGAAATGTTTAGCGCCTCAGATTCTCTCGAAAATCTGAGCTGAGAGCCAGTTGCCGTCTTCGACGCTGGAGTCGCTTGTGACAGTTGTGTATTTCCTTTACTTGAACCATGCAGAAGCTACTCGCTTTAACCGATTCATCAGGCTTACTTTGAGGTGGATTACTGTGTTCTTTACTTGTATAATCGCTCTCTTGTCTCAAATTTGAACTCGAAAGGTTTGAATGAAAAGCTCGCTTCTCTAGTTGTCTTGAATGCCTGTCTTTTGCGACTGATTTAGTGAGTTATGATTGGCTAAATTATCCTTGCTCTGATTGGTCGAGGTGTTTACTAATGGGCTCCTGATGTGACTAGAAATAAATATTTTCATTAGACTCTTCCACAGTCCCCGCTCGGCAGTTGCACTTTCCCCACGATAAGGGACTGTAGCAGTACAATTCCGTAAAGCATGTCGGGTACAGTAAATCCTGGTCCCATGATGCCTTGCGAAGCGAAAAAAGGGATCCCAACACAACAGGGTTGATGATTCCACAGGAAGCCCAAGCAGTGTACTTGTGGCGGAGTATTTTTTTAAATGTCTCAATGTAAAAAAATAAGTCAATAAACAGATATTCACCTTTATTTACACTTATTTTGTTGTCTTTTGTCGTTCCGGAGTCATTTAGTTGTATATTTAGCCATCTGATCGGTCACCGTAAGAAAAACGACAAGGTACAAAATTCATCCGCGTCTTGTGGTAAAAAGAGGCGAACACGCGAGTTAAAGGGGCCGACCCACCCACAGTGCTTTGCGCGCTTCTATTATTGTTGACATTGAATGACTATTTTTTAATAAACATATTATTATTATTTTGTGACCGCGATATCTCGGAATGTGTTGTAGTGTTAGTAGTGACTTGAATGTCTTACTATTTCGAGCAGAAAAGTGGAAATTATTATCACAAACAATTTGTGATAATTCCTTCCAAAATCCCTCTCTTGACGAAAAGAACTGCACATAGCAACGAACGCCGAAGGCGTGAGCTTCTAGGTGGGTGAGGGGGCATGCCCCCCTGAAAATTTAGAAATCTAGAGCCTTGCAAATACAGTTTTCTTCGTTTTCCAGCGGACTTTCTCGCTACATAAATACATAGTAAAATGCATTTATCACTCAGAGTTTTTTTTGGGGGATTTATGTAAAGGTTATGTAAAGGATTTATGTAATGGTTGTGTAAATGATTTATGTAAAGGTTGTGTAAAGGATTTATGTAATGGTTGTGTAAATGATTTATGTAAAGGTTGTGTAAAGGATTTATGTAAAGGTAAATGATTTATGTATATTAAAGCCTCGCGAAAAAAATCCATATCGAAACCATTTAATCAACATGAACAATAAACGTTATTTAATACAAAATTGGTTTTTAAAACCACTTATTCAACAACATAATACTACCATTTGCAACTGAGCAACGGTATAGCGTAAACTTTTTTGTCTGTTTTAGCTACAAGTTTATAACGTCTAGTTGACTGTCAATCTTGTTCCTTAGTACGATCGAATAAGGTATGTAAAGGATTTATGTAAAGGATTTATGTAAACGGATTATATACCGCTACCGTTATATATATCGCTAATAGCGATATCACTGACAACCCGAGGGGAAGCCAGTTTTTGGTATTTATTTTGTTTGAGACTGTACTAACTACAATTATCATTATACATGCCTACAATGCCGACTGACTGCAAGGGGGTAGCATTTTCCTGCCTTCTGTGAGTAGTTTCCAGGAAGTTTAAACTAATTCAGCTGTTAAGATTTTGTCTTAGATTTCATTTTTTTAAACTATTTTTATGTTTCTTATAATATTTATATTTTAAGTATTTTAAATTGTACGCGCGTGCGTACGTGCGTATATGCACGCTACGCCCCTGATTAAAAGCAGGTAAACAGCAACCACTGGTGCTGACTGTAGCTTTATTGCAGTTTGGAAAAAATGTTGATAGCGTACTTGGAATGCAAGTATACAATGAGCACATAATAAGCTTAAGGTGACTCAAAGTAGTTTTTTACTGACCACGCTTACACTTTCAATTTGGCGAATTGATAGACTTATCCTAGACCGATCAAAACGACTTTTGCACCAGTTATTGGGCAAAGATGGAAATTTAGAATTATGTCAATTTCAGCTCAATCGAGGTTTCCTTGGCAACGATATACAAAGATCGTTGAAATCAGTTTTTCTAAAATATCTCAAGATTTCGATGAGCTCTAGACAAGCGACTATATGCGTGATAAACTACATACTAAGGCAAAGTATCTGAGACAGAATTCAAACTTTTTGATCAGAGCGATTTTGAATAATTTGCATAAACATTCAAAGTAGAAGTGTGGTCAGTTAAAAACTACTTTGAGCCACCTTAATAGATTGCTATTTGTGTAAATGACTACAATTTATGTTTTGCATACTTGGTTTTTGCCAAAGGGGGTGCGGGTTAGTAACGTTTTTGCACTAGAAATACTTGCATGTATAATAAACACAGCCCAGTATTAAATTGTGTTTAGGGAGGTGGGATCAGAGCCCCCTTCTTATGCACCAGTCAATATTGAAGTCTGGAACTCTTGATGCTTGTAGACAGAGCACATGGAGGGTAGTGTTTGCCCGTCATTTGAAGCAAATAATGAGATACAATTTTATTTACGGGCAAATTCCCTAAAAGGTACCGGGATAATAGTGGTCGTTTTAGGTGTAAACACCCCAAGCAGTCAGAGCGTTACATGTACGATAACTAGTGAAGGAATTAATTATCTGGAGCCCAGGGTGCTGCATCATTCCTCCATCTCTCGCATGGCATTCTGGAATAAGAAGAGGAGAGCCTAAGTACGAGTGACAAGCGAAAGACTGGGTACGATTGTGAGAGAATAAAAAATAATAATACTAGGGATCTAAAGTAATACAACAAACCCAATAACCCTAGCTGAATCGCCAGACAACGAACCATATCTCCTAGCTACGAGCACTATAAGATCTGCACAGTTCGTTCAATATATCAGGCCTTCTGGGGAACAAAAGCCTGATACTCAGCTAGCTAGGTCAAAAGTGCCTACAAGTCTGTAATAGTAAGGGCATCTTGTGTTTTGTCAGCTCTCTGTTTTGTCTTTTGATCCATTACTAGAGCCGGCCCCTTTCGGTGAAATGCTTGTTTGGCTTTGGTAGTGCGAGAAGACTCGTCAGTCGTGGAATAACTTTCTAGTTCCAGCGCGTGAATCTTGCGGCGGAATTTACGTTTTATCTGAAAGATAAGACGTAATGTTGAAATGTCTCCCCCTCCCTTCCTGTGGCCCCTCCCCTGGGGATTCTTGACTAGTTACCAACCTACTCGGCCAATATGGCGGCTCGATGATACGATAGCATGAGAATGTGGTAAATTTACTAAATATTAAATACCTCAGAATTTCTCCAGCAGTGAAAAATAAAGATTAGAAATCCCTGCAAAGATAGAGTCAATACACAACTGTAAGCACCTTATAACTGTTTAATTACTTATTGGCCACATGAGTACAGAGAAATAAGGTGAATCATTACATCTAACCACAATCCTTTGCGCGCTTAAACCATCGAACCTCGTAGAAACCGTTTAGAACAGAGTTCTAAAAACTTCAAAGTTTGCAAGTCTGAAGTTGTTACCTGCTTTATCATGTGACAGACAGATTGCAGTTATATATATGAGAAGTACTGATTTAGGTTCGCAAAGGATTACTGGGTAAAATGTACAGCCGCCATCTTTTTCTTACAATGTATTGTTAGTCCGCATTGCTGACGATCTGCGTTTGTTTGGGGGGGGGGGGGGGGGGGGGGGGGGGGGGAGGGGGGGGGGGGGGGGGGGGGGGGGGGGGGGGAAAAGGAAATTAAAGGAAACTTCAGACTAGTGAACTGTCATTCCCCTCTCCCCTCCCCCCTCCCCCCCAAAAAAAACCCGCAGACGGGTGGGCTGTCATTATACCTGTAGAGAGTTGAGTATCGTAAATATATACGCGCCGATAAGGCCCGTTCCAAGGATGCTTAGCAGGCCAAACAACCACGTGCTTCCTAGAAGAGGGGCCAGGACAACGAACGCCTTCACGCTTGATCTTAAACGGAAACATCAGTGATATTAAAAGTATCAATTTACTCAGTATTTACTCAGGCATAGATTTCTCAAACCACTTTAGCATAGATTCACTACGACACAACCGCCCCTCAGTTTATAGCTCAGTTGGAAGAGCTCTGGTCTGTCGAAACTGTTCTCCGAGGAGGCGGAAGGTGCGCCCTTTTACCCCCTCCCTCCATCAGTGCTCCGTTCTACGGGTATTTAAAGCTGCACTGAGCTACACGGATTAGAGGGAAGTCGAAACATGGATGTGAGGTCATGAAGAATTGAACCGCCGGGTACCTCTCGCTTAGAAGGCCGCGCACTAACCAACTAAGCCATACTTGCTCCTATTAGTGGAAGAGCACTGGCCTGTCGTGCGGGAGGTCGTGGGTTCGATTCCTGGCCGGCGCGAACCAACACTCAGGGTAAGGGCACTATATTTAACGTCCGTAATCCCTTCAAGTTGGCTTAGTAACGCTTCTTATCTATTGGTTAAACATTTCCATAGATAAAACTATCGCTTAAGTGAGACACGCGGTACGTGATTCACTGCCACATCTACCCGTATATATCTATCTACGACTATTCAACCTCAAACAGTTATTCAAGTTAATTTAGTTCAACCAGCATAAACCAAAGTAAGTTCATACTTAACTACATTATATTAACTTACCTCAAGGCGCTAGTATCACGTGATGGTCCGATATGTTTATTAATAGATACCATCTCCTTTATGACCATGCCTAAAATAACCAGGTTTGCCTGGAAGTTGAATTGCATTGTAGTGAACGTCGGCAAAATAATGTATGTCTGCTAATGTTGCCTCGTGTACCTACACCTCGAGGTTCAGTGTAGATGATTTAAGATTGTATGGGATGTCGGTCGCTTACCAGAATTACGAGTAGTACAGGATCAACAAACGTCCACCAAGTGATTACGAACAGACAACCAGCAACTGAAAGACAAAAACAACGTAACGCAGTCGAACCTCTCTGAACGACCACCTCGCATAGGCGACCACCTATAATTTAAGCGACCACCCCTCATAGCAGACCACCTCTCATAGGCGACCACCTCTCATAGGCGACCATCTCGCATAGGCGACCACCTCCTATAAGGCGACCACCTCTCATAGGCGACCACCTCGCATAGGCGACCACCTCCTATACGGCGACCACCGGATGCAAGCGGTGAATTAAAAAAGAAAATTGATAAGGGCACTACTCGACATGATGTCAAGACTCACGAATTAGTGAAACTGATCAATCAATCAATCAATCAATAACGTTATTTTGTAGTTTACGGTGATCAAACAAGAAGAAAAAGAACTTACAAATCCTCGTTGACAAAGCTCGCAAGTCCATCGGCATTGTTTCCTGCAATACTTAGTGAGCATATGATGAGAAGTGTCGGAAAACCTGTAACAAGCACAGAGAGGAAGAAAGTCAATTATTCTATCACTCAGTAGGGAAAGAGAAAGCCAGTGAAAGCAAGAAAGAAGCAGGAATCGTTGTGTTTATATACTTCTACTCAGACGCGGATACAATTTTTACAGGGAAAAAAAACTGACCAGTTTAATTTAAACGGTTTTGTAAACCGGTTTTGTAAACCGGTTTTGTTAACCGGTTTTGTTAACCGGTTTTGTAAACCGGTTTTTAAGACTGATATACCTCTGGAGTATCAAATATTTATTATTATTTTTCTTTCTGACCGGTTTCCGTAAACCGGTGTAAACCGGTTTGGATTCATCATGGTCAGGAGCCCATAAGTAGGAGCCTCCATCTACCGTACTGGGTTTGTGAGACGACCTGTGACCGGATCAGGCTATTTTTAGAACACCTTTTCCCGCGAACTAATCATTAATCAATATGAATCCTCCATGGGAATTACATAGAGCCAATCAGCATCAATGAGGTAGATGATTTGTGTTTATTTGTGATATATGAACAAAGTGGCGGACGAAGAAATTGGCGGACGAAGAAATTGGCGAAATTGAAGAAACTGAAAGTGAAGAGAGCGAAAATGATAGTTACAGTGACTCTAGCAGAGTTTATCGGAAAGTGACCAAGAGTCTTCAAGTTCGTGTTCTGTTTCTCAAGGAACTAAAAAAACATCAAATAGTAAACCAAAATCTAGAAACTCCGTAACAAAGCCGAAAACAAAAATCCCTGGTGTTAAAATTTCGCGGCAAAACTGGTGTTCTAAAAATAGCCTGATCCGGTCACAGGTCGTCTCACGAATACATCCCAGATGGAGGCTCCTACTTATGGGCTCCTGTCATGGTCTACCTACCCCAGGCAAATCCATAGATTTGTCTCATCTTCAAGTGGGAGTTAAAAACCTTGACAACCTGCAAGTACAGCTGGATTCCTTCAGCGAGCATCCAACACAAGGCAGAGGTGTAGAAAAACTGCAACAAGGCAGCAACAGTGACGCAGAAAGTCTGGAGGTAAACGGCGAGAAGGGAGTTAGATTACTGATAGTTCATTGGGTGGTCGGCTCCAAATGCTATCAGTTAAACAAAACATTCTCGTACCCAGAGCCCACTCGTCATTTGGTTGCCAAATGACGAGTGGGCTCTGGGTACGAGAATGTTAAACAAAACGGAAGAGGGTTGGTAACTAGGGCAGATTTGTATTGTCTCCAGTCTTTCACGTAAATCTTTACCCACAGGAAAACCACAATGACAATCACGAGAGCCTGACTCGTCCCCAGTCGTCTATGAAAAAAAAGCGCGCAAAGCGTCCTTTCCTTTCTCCCTTCCCTTGATCCCTTCCCTTGATCCCTTCCCTTGATCCCTCGCGCGCCAACGAAAAAACTGGAGAGAAGACTGGGGACGAGTCAGCACTACCATACAATACAATACTTTATTTAAACACGTAACACTTAGGAGCTTACAGAAACTAGTTAAAAACGCGTACGTGTAGAGCTAGAAAGATGACTAGAGATTAGTGATATAGTCTCCAGTCTTTCTCATAATTCTTTGCCACAGGAAGACCACGAAATAAAAACATGGAGTTGCAGTGTTTGTTTTCAGTCTGTCATACTTACAATGTGGAATGTTGCTGGAGAACCAAGAAGAAAAAGCACGTGAGCTATGCCAAGGCTTAGGACAAGGTTCATGCGTATCTGCGACTGCTCTGATTTAACGTCACTGTGGAAAAAAAAACAAAAAAACAAAGAATGAAAATAGAAAAGTGAATACTGAGAAACTGATTAAAATTTAAGTTCATTTTATGAAACAAAAGTAATTCAACGGCAGCGACTCAACTCAAACAAATATAACCGATGTACAGAAAAGAAAATGGCGGCCTACACTTAACCGCAATCCTTTGCAAATCTAATTCAGTACTACTCACATCTACAAACTTTCCGACACGTTTACATGTACGCATTAAGCAGGTAACAGCTTCATAAAAACGAACTAGTGAGATATGGGTGTTGTATGTATAGAATGTAGTAAGAAGTGAGTTTGAGAGTCGTGTCCCACCACAGGCAGCCCAACCATTCCTTTTGAGGCTACTAAATAATGAAATAAAATGATATTTGCGTCTTTTTTTGATGGGTTTCCTGTGGTAGAGCGCGCGGCGCGCATTTATATGTTGGGTTCCCTGTGTTGAGTAACGTATAATGTTGGGATCCCTGTGTACCTCCTGCGGGACGCGCCCGCAGCAAATGTGTATATTTAAACAAGGTATGAAACTCCAGTCACGTGATGGCCTGATGTGCGCCGCATGTATGTGGTGCACTTTTCCGTGAGCCGAAGAGCCGAAGTCGTCGTACGCTACAGGCCCGTGGGGGGTACCCAGGGTGAAGTCGTTATTTTGTCGCTGATGGCGGGGCATGGAAGAGAAGTTCATATCAAGAAAGACTGATTTTTTCGGTGTAAACGTTAGGATTCTATTCCCTATTCATGGTAAGTTTAGAAGTTCACAATTCATGTCAACTTTAAATAAATTTAGAAGAGATTTGACGGTTTTAAAGTAGTCCTTTTTCATTTTGAATGGTGGAGAAAGTTTGGATGTGTTGTGCTCGACACGTGAGCCTGAAAGTTTGTTGGAAAAGTAAGCTGAACTAAAAGTATTTTTGTCAAGGTTTTTACGTAGTATTTGCTCTAAATGTTCTCTAATAAAAGGACTTGCCTATACTAGGGCAGAAGGGCTGCTTATACTCCTCAACAAATCAGTTTTTTTCATAAATTATGCAGAACTGATTTGACTTGTGTAGTTGTCAGTGATCGAAATACACTTCAACAAAGAACCTCTTTCAACTGACTGATGGTAAGCTTACTTTATCTGTTTAAACATTTTGACTGTCTCATCTAGAAAGTGTTTGACGTAATTTTGTACTTTACTTAAGCTTATAGTTCTTCTGACACAAGGGAACGCCAACACAGCATAAACCATCTGAAGCAAAAACGATAGACGAACTCAGACAAATTCACTGACATCGAAGGAGACAGACATGAATGGCGATGGACTCGTGAAGCAGTTGAAGCTGCCGTGAACTAAAATATTAATAGTTGTTCGTTATTGTCATTGAAATAGCACAACACATTTAGCAAATAAGCTTACTATCATCTGAGAGAACTGAACACAGAGTAATTTTTACCGTACTGTTTTTCGTAAGAACGTATTAAGTAAGCTTATAATTATCGCTTCCAACTGTGATGTTTGTTTATATTCATTCACAACTTGTCGATTGTGTATAATATTTATTTAATAGACCACTTCACGGTGTAAGGTGAATGCTGGGTAATCAGGGCAGAATTATTAAGAGAGATACGGGCGAAAGATAGATTTGACTTCGTATCTCCATGTTTAGTCTAACTTTTGAAATAAAACTTTTTGTGCTGATCGAGAAACCTTTTATGTAGCTTTTGTAAATTTTCTGGGCCAATGGAATGAACTAGTGAGTCAAGAAAATATTTTTTTGAGTAAAACCCATTGTTTTGATCTACGTGCGTCCGATGGAATTACGGCGAAATAAGCACATTTTACAAGTAAAACATTTCCTACATTTACAAATCGGGCTCAATCTGCCAAAAAACTTCAAGAACGATAGATATAAGGTTTCTCGATCAGCACAAAAAAGTTTTATTTCAAAAGTTAGACTAAACATGGAGATACGAAGTCAAATCTATCTTTCGCCCGTATCTCTCTTAATAATTCTGCCCTGATTACCCAGCATTCACCTTACACCGTGAAGTGGTCTATTGTTGTTATCCAGCTATTACTGATCAATATAGTGAATAAATTGTACAGAAAGAACGGCGAAAACAGTGTGTAAAAAGCTAGTAAACTTATTGTTGAACTGATAAATACGTTTGTTTGTCATTTTGTGTACAAGTACTGATAGCAAAAATGTGTTGTGCAGTACTAAATATTGAGACTATTCAGCATTAATAAAACACAATGCGTCAATTTTGAAGATTTTAATCGATAAAAATCAAAATACAAAACAAATACTTTACAGAAGTCAAAACAGAAAGCAAATAAAGTATATTGTAGATGTTTTGATTTATGTTTAGTGAACATATAAATAATAAAACTTGCCAAAAAGAGCATAGTTCAGATTTGCCGAGCGCTTGTCGATGTTCTCTCGAAGGTAAAATCCGACTGTTTCACGGAAAAGTGCACCACATACATGCGGCACACATCGGGCCACGACGCTCAAAATTTCAAAAATTAGTTTCTCAGCGTACGTTGAAGTTAGAGGACTGACACTTATAAGGTGTTTCGAGAATACGGTAAAGTTTAGTTATTCGAAGAAAAATTGAATGTTCACATCACAATGACAAAATTAGGAGCAAAAACGTATTTGTCACGTGACCGAGTTTCATACCTTGTTTAAATATACACATTGCTGCGGGCGCGTCCCGCAGGACGCACACAGGAAGCCCAACATCATACATTTCTATACACAGGGAACCCAACATATAAATGCGCGCCGCGCGCTCTACCACAGGAAACCCATCAAAAAAGACGCAAATATCATTTTATTTCATTATTTAGTAGCCTCAAAAGGAATGGTTGGGCTGCCTGTGGTCCCACTAGCAGTACTGCTATAAACACTGAAAATAAAAAATAAAAATAAAATAAACAGCAATTTATGTATTTATTTTTATTTACGCTCCGTTCTTCGTGTTTCTAGCTTCGAGACAGTGTTGTCTGTGCGCGCAAAGGATTATGGTTAAATATATAATCCGCCATTTTGTTGATCTCATGACTTACGTGAATAAGCAATAAGCCAGGAATGTAAGGAAGCATCCAAGAATCGACACAGCAAGACCAATGTTGGTTAAGATGGTAAGGATCGACACGTGATCTTGTGGGAGCTGAAACAAGAAGCATTTATGTTTCTTTCAGACGAAAGTTTTGGCTCGTTTCTTGAAAAACCCATTGATTTCTTTTGGTATTCCAACTCTATTGATCTCTATCCGTGTGCATACAAATTCAACCCAAGAAATCACCACAGGCAAGTCATTAAAAGCAATTCGCTCTATTAGCGTGAACTCGGGCTTCTTAAATAAGCTATTTTAAGTTAAATGAACCTTGCAAACGTGTAACCTAAAAACGTATTTCTGTCGTCTACAGAAGTAGTTTTAGCCGATTACAGCATATTTTATTGCATGTACAAAAGAATTTCCACAATCGACAATACAACAGCTCAGACTGATGAAACGGTAAGGTTAAGAGTGCTAGTAAAATCAATGATCAATTGAGAAGTATCAAATATTAAAAATAGGATTTTACTCAAAGAACTACACGCATTGGCGAAATATTTCGGGATATAGCATACTATCACGAATCGATCCTACAATCCGATTGGCTAACGTACTCACTATCAATTTAGGTCTAGCTACGATCACGGCTTCTAATGGACAGAACTGTGGTTTGATATTCGTTATTCTCGTACTTAACTTGTTTGAGTGATCCTAGATGTAATCAGAACTTACGATCAAGCTATCGTTTTAAAATCCCAATGCCCGACCAGCAACGACAATCTTATTTAAAGATTTGCTTACAATTTTTGAAATCGTTGCATAGATATATTATTGGAATTCTTGTGTAGTGCCTTGCCAAAATCACAACTTTATGATTTCAAAATACCCCAAAGTTAAGACTAATCCGATAAAAATAAAAACAATAAAACTAAAAGGAAAGGACTAGAGAAAAGACACAAACAGAAACGCGCTAAAAAAGAAGGGGAAAAAACACTGGATCGACTCCTCTGAGAGTCGAACTCCAGACCTTTGGCTCCTTGGTTTTGGTCACGGTCCCACCCCTCCCGTATCAAAGGAAAGACGAAAGGGTGAACATCTTTATCAGTTGTTTACTTCTCCACCACAGGACAACATTCTGTGTGCGATTGTTTGTACTGTGGCCACTATGGGCAGATTTCAATAATGTGGTCGGAACAAAAAAAATATGAGGGGTAGTCGTTACAGAGAGGCGCCCCCCTCGACCCTCAAAAAATTGAATATTCGAATCATTACGGTAATTGAAGCATCTTTTTCGTTCATGTTGAAAGAGTAAGATTCCATACCTCCTGTCCCTTGACTTGCATGAGTACGGCGAAGTGCGTCAAGTGATTACATGAACACTCAACGTGATGGTCTGTTGTCTTGGTAACGATGCAGCCGTCACGTGACCATCCGGGTACTTTGTTCTGTCTGTAAATCAATAAATAGAGGTTATTAGTAGGCTAAGCATCTAATACATAGAGGTTATTACAGTTAGAGTTGTGTAATACGGCTGGATATTTTTACGAGTCTTGCCCGTATTTTGACGAGCCGTAGGCGAGGCAAAATACAAATAGACGAGTAAAAATGTCCAGCCGTATTACACAACTCTAACTGTAATAAATTGTTTATTATACGACAACAATATAATCACAAAAGCTGTTTTTGTGATTTGTTTGTGAAATGCGCGCGCTATCACACAATCGATACGCCATCGAGCGCGCGCTCGAGAGATTTTTCGTTAATTGGGCTTTTTTCACCAAAAAGATTGGATTTTCTTCATATTTTCTATACAGATATCATTAAAAAGTAGTTGTTTGTTTCCCTATTCCCTTTAGAAATACTTTTCTGTCATTGTATAGTGTTTTCTTTTTGCAATGAAAACCAAAACTGGTACAAAATATGCTGTGTTCAAAACCGGTTTTACCGGGTTACAAGCCGGGTAATACGACAATCTACAGTGGGTAATACGCTCGGATATTTGGAAGATTTTGTGCCCTTTTATGGTAAATTTACGTCACAGTCGTATAATACAGCTGTTTATTATATAGACACGAGTGTTTTTCTGGAAAATATCTCACTCATAAAATTCATACGAAACTACATCCGGGACCCGAGTGGCGTATTTTCCATATCCTCACTAGTGAGGATATCGATGACGTCACTTCCGATGGTTTCCCGCTCACTTGATGCGCGTTGCAACCGAAGTCAAAATTGCGAGCGACAGGTTTGTCAAAGTCTTTAGCGAGGAACAAGAGAATGAAAATACAAAAAAAGAAGACGTTATATAACGTGAAAATATTAAATAATTTCTTGAAAGTGAAGATGAGAACAGGAATATTGAAAATATTCCTCCAAGCGAGCTACAAGAATTGTCCATTAAGTTTGTCCTTGGCGTTAGAAAGAAAGGTGGAGAGAAGTACGAATGTCTATATATAATAAAAAGAAAATTACACGAGTGGTGAAAATATTTCACGAGTATTTTTACGAGTCATTTGGTATTTTGGCGAGCCTTTTATTATATATTTTGTCAAAGAAACTTGTAGCTAGTTTTGGGAAAGAAAAACAACAAATTACCGTGAAAACTTGGAAATCTCTGTATGAGCACGTGCTTGCCAAAGCTCAGTGTAGAATTTCTCGCACGCTGATTGGTTAATTTTTATCACACAATTCTGATGATTGATTGGAAAGCCAGTTTGAAGTAACTACCCAAATTCGGTCTCATATTTCGCGCGTTCTTTGACAAAATATATAATACTGGGTTACACAGTGATTCTCATAAAGGTTGTCCAGATGAAAAGACTACAATACTACAATAAAGTCACGTGATTCATTATGTATTCATTATGTATTCAATTTCCTCGCGTGTAATTTCAATTTGAGATGCAAAAGTACACGGCATTGTGAGAACTGAATGTAATGGCGCAGAAATTGAAAACATAATGAATCACATGACTTTATTGTAGTATTGTAGTCTTTTCTTTGAGAATGACTGTATATATCAGCCCGACTTGAATCTGATTCAAATAATCATTAAATTCTTTGGTTTTCATATATTTATAGCAGCCGTTCGACAGCGATACCAAAACTTTTCAAACTCAATTTAATCCGATTTTTTTTTTTTTGCGTCCGCGGTGGGCTGCCGCTGAGTCAGTCGCGCCACAGCGCATGCGTATGATGAGTGTTTATGCTAATGAACAGTTACGTACTTGTTTGCAAACTTCCAAAACACGCACATCTTTTTCTTTTTCGTGTTTGATGTTTTCTGAAAGTAAAGAAAGCAAATACCAAAACATCCTCAAAAACAATAAGAAAGGAGCAGGAATTCAATTCTTATTACCTCAGTCTTCATGACTATGATGACATTTTCTGTAAGTACTTGTCTCTTGGGTTTAATAGCAATTGATACAATCTTTGATTTTAATTCATAGCTGAAAGTAAAGTCCAACAGTTTATTTAGTTCTTTAATAGGTGACATTCAACTATTTTAACTAATTATCAAATTCCGTTTTTGCGTCTTAAACTGGGTTGCATTGTGGCAAATATTGGAAGATTGGGTTCGAGTGTTTTGATTGTCTGAATTAGTTAAAACTGTCTCGCGGTGTTTCCTTTGATAAAAGTCAATCTCGTCCCCAGAGCCCACGTTCCTCTTGGTCAGCACCGAGAAATGTTTTGCTGCTGACCAAGCGGAACGTGGCTTCTGGAACTACCACTTGCATCTGGATGCATTCTTTGTCCAGCACGTTGGCATTGCAGAAGCACAATAACTGCTATCTCATTTAACACACTCGAACCCCAGTTTTCCAATATTTTACACAGACCCGCTTTAAGGTTCTTTATACGAGTTAAGAAATGCCCCGGATGTCAACCTTACTTTTCATTGGCCTGGCCCACTTTTGAGACCAAGGTATCGAGGTTTTTATAATAAATGCTGAGGACAGTTGTTCCTACAACAAAAACACAAAAGGAAGCTTAGTTCATGAAAATCTTTTTTTAATGGTTGGGCTTCCTGTGTCAGTATTTTCGGAACAAGTCTCGGAGACACGAGTTATGGATCAAAACATCAGCTCGGTTTACCCAGCATGCTCACCATTCGCATTGAAGTTTTCTCTTGGTAGTACAAACGTGAAGTGGTCGTTTGGGTCAGCGGTTGTCATCTCATAATCAGGATCTTCGACGTTTAGCCTTTTCGCTTGTAAAACTGAAAAAGTAGAACATCAAGTTTGAGACCTTGAAAGGTTACAGCGCCCATAAGTAGGAGCATCCATGCTACATATTGGGTCTATGTCACGGCGTTTGAACAAGTTTGGCTATTTTTAGAACAAGATTTCTCGAAATTGACCAATCACTGTGCACTTCCGGTTTTATTTGCAGTAACTCGTTTTATTTGCTGTAACTCGTCAATTTTCAGCAACAGTGATTGGTCAATTTCGTGTTCTAAAAATAGCCAAACTTATTCAAACGCCGTGACAGATTTTAATGCTACATGGAAGCTCCTACTTATGGGCTCCTGATTGCAGAAAGGTTTAAAAGACGACGTCATGACATACCCAGTTTGCTTGAAAAGGTTTAAAAGATGACGTCATGACATACCCAGTTTGCTTGTAAAGGTTTAAAAGACGACGTCATGACATACCCAGTTTGCTTGTAAAGGTTTAAAAGACGACGTCATGACATACCCAGTTTGCTTGTAAAGGTTTAAAAGACGACGTCATGACATACCCAGTTTGCTTGTAAAGGTTTAAAAGACGACGTCATGACATACCCAGTTTGCTTGTAAAGGTTTAAAAGACGACGTCATGACATACCCAGTTTGCTTGTAAAGGTTTAAAAGACGACGTCATGACATACCCAGTTTGCTTGTAAAGGTTTAAAAGACGACGTCATGACATACCCAGTTTGCTTGTAAAGGTTTAAAAGACGACGTCATGACATACCCAGTTTGCTTGTAAAGGTTTAAAAGACGACGTCATGACATACCCAGTTTGCTTGTAAAGGTTTAAAAGACGACGTCATGACATACCCAGTTTGCTTGTAAAGGTTTAAAAGACGACGTCATGACATACCCAGTTTTTAAAAGCTTGTAAAGGTTTTAAAAGACGACGTCATGACATACCCAGTTTGCTTGTAAAGGTTTAAAAGACGACGTCATGACATACCCAGTTTGCTTGTAAAGGTTTAAAAGACGACGTCATGACATACCCAGTTTGCTTGTAAAGGTTTAAAAGACGACGTCATGACATACCCAGTTTGCTTGTAAAGGTTTAAAAGACGACGTCATGACATACCCAGTTTGCTTGTAAAGGTTTAAAAGACGACGTCATGACATACCCAGTTTGCTTGTAAAGGTTTAAAAGACGACGTCATGACATACCCAGTTTGCTTGTAAAGGTTTAAAAGACGACGTCATGACATACCCAGTTTGCTTGTAAAGGTTTAAAAGACGACGTCATGACATACCCAGTTTGCTTGTAAAGGTTTAAAAGACGACGTCATGACATACCCAGTTTGCTTGTAAAGGTTTAAAAGACGACGTCATGACATACCCAGTTTGCTTGTAAAGGTTTAAAAGACGACGTCATGACATACCCAGTTTGCTTGTAAAGGTTTAAAAGACGACGTCATGCTTTTGTTGTAAAGGTTTAAAAGACGACGTCATGACATACCCAGTTTGCTTGTAAAGGTTTAAAAGACGACGTCATGACATACCCAGTTTGCTTGTAAAGGTTTAAAAGACGACGTCATGACATACCCAGTTTGCTTGTAAAGGTTTAAAAGACGACGTCATGACATACCCAGTTTGCTTGTAAAGGTTTAAAAGACGACGTCATGACATACCCAGTTTGCTTGTAAAGGTTTAAAAGACGACGTCATGACATACCCAGTTTGCTTGTAAAGGTTTAAAAGACGACGTCATGACATACCCAGTTTGCTTGTAAAGGTTTAAAAGACGACGTCATGACATACCCAGTTTGCTTGTAAAGGTTTAAAAGACGACGTCATGACATACCCAGTTTGCTTGTAAAGGTTTAAAAGACGACGTCATGACATACCCAGTTTGCTTGTAAAGGTTTAAAAGATGACGTCATGACATACCCAGTTTGCTTGTAAAGGTTTAAAAGACGACGTCATGACATACCCAGTTTGCTTGTAAAGGTTTAAAAGACGACGTCATGACATACCCAGTTTGCTTGTAAAGGTTTAAAAGATGACGTCATGACATACCCAGTTTGCTTGTAAAGGTTTAAAAGACGACGTCATGACATACCCAGTTTGCTTGTAAAGGTTTAAAAGACGACGTCATGACATACCCAGTTTGCTTGTAAAGGTTTAAAAGACGACGTCATGACATACCCAGTTTGCTTGTAAAGGTTTAAAAGACGACGTCATGACATACCCAGTTTGCTTGTAAAGGTTTAAAAGACGACGTCATGACATACCCAGTTTGCTTGTGTTTACTTTGAAGGTGCTGACACTTGCATGGTATTCGAGAAACTTCAATACAAATTCCTCAAATTGTCTACTAGCATTTAGTAGATCATTAGTAATGGTCTTAGATGGAGTGACAGAACAAAGACTGTCCATCATGGCTATTGACGTCTATGGAAAACAATAAGAAAGATAGCAGCCCAGCTACGGTACCGAACTGTAAAATATCGCGGTCATTCCCGGTCAACCCATGTATCCCATGATGCCTTGCGCCATTGTTGTGATTTTGTTGCTAAGACCATATAATACAGACTTTGAATAAAACACAGTATTGGTTTAAGGTCAAGGATGGTTCAATTGCAAACTGACGTCAAAACGTTCAAATTTTCTTCTGATCTAAAATCTTTTTCATTTTTTGATTTTCGTAGTGCTAGCCTATACATACATACATATACACTGTGCGCGCAAAGCATCATGGGCTCTGACAGATGACATAGCTAGTTAGAAACCGAAATTCATTTGCGCATGTTGTTTTTTGGTATGTTTTATTTTATATTAGGTTCGACTGAATTAAGTTCATTATTATTATTATTATTATTATTATTATTATTATTATTAATATTATTATTATTATTATTAATATTATTATTATTATACAGTAAAGGTGTCAGTCTTAGAGTTGTATATTACATGTATCTGTCCAAAAATGTTAACACAAACTTTATTTCTGATGACTTGTCTTTGCGACGCATACAATCGTTTTTAAAATTAGTGTATAAAACCAAGAGACCATTGGTCACGTGGTCTCCTAATAAAACCTACGTTCAATGACGATGAATTCTTAATGTCGAGTTCTTCAATATTTGTCATGAAGTTTGCAACCTGTGAACAAATCGGTTGAATTTATTAAGCATGTTTTAAGTATTTTTAACGGCACAAAGTTTGACATATCATCCACGAGGTGGCTACCCGGCATACAACGTTTTTTTATAAATGACTGTGACTACTTACCATGACATACTGTGACGATGATTCATTGTGAAGTAACGCTGTGAGGCCCTGTCGAACACCGAGTGAAGACAACGTACTTAAAGATGATGATGATAATAGTGATGAGGATGGCGATGATGGTGATAATGAAAAGGTTGTTGTTGATGATGATGATGATGATAATAGTGATGATGATGAAGATGCTGATAATGGTGGTGGTGATGAAAATGTTGTTGATGATGATGATGATAGTGGTGGTGTTGATGATGATGATGGCGATGAAGATGAAGATGCTGCTGATGATGGTGGTGATGAAGATGTTAATGATGATGATAGTGGTGGTGGTGATGATGTTGGCGATGATGAAGATGAATTAGATGATAAGGATGGTAATGATGTTGCTGGTAGTGGTGATGATGATGATGATAATAGTGATGATGATGAAGATGCTGATAATGGTGGTGGTGATGAAAATGTTGTTGATGATGATGATGATAGTGGTGGTGTTGATGATGATGATGGCGATGATGATGAAGATGCTGCTGATGATGGTGGTGATGAAGATGTTAATGATGATGATAGTGGTGGTGGTGATGATGTTGGCGATGATGAAGATGAATTAGATGATAAGGATGGTAATGATGTTGCTGGTAGTGGTGATGATGATGATGATAATAGTGATGATGATGAAGATGCTGATAATGGTGGTGGTGATGAAAATGTTGTTGTTGATGATGATGATAGTGGTGGTGTTGATGATGATGATGGCGATGATAATGAAAATGCTGCTGATGATGGGGGTGATGAAGATGTTAGTGATGATGATAGTGGTGTTGATGATGATGATGGCGATGATAATGAAAATGCTGCTGATGATGGGGGTGATGAAGATGTTAATGATGATGATAGTGTTGGTGGTGATGATGGTGGCGATGATGAAGATGAATTAGATGATAAGGATGGTAATGATGTTTCTAGTAGTGGTGATGATAAGAATGATGACGGTGATGATGATGGCGTTGATGATGATGATGTAGATGATAATGATAATGATGTCGAAGGTGAATCTGTAAGAACAAAAAAACTACCATTGTCAATCAAGCCTGCACAACGTGATACTGTGTTGGTGTCGGACAAAACTGATAGAAACACAATTAATGGCTCGAACAATCTGAGCCTTCTTTTTCGCCGAGTAAGTTTGTCAAATTATCAGTCGTATAAACCGAGCTAGATATTTTATGGTCATTTGGTTATTTACAAATACAGCGATTTGCAAAAATTATTTTTCATTATTTCAGTCCAAAGCGCTACTTGAAAAATCACTTAGTAAATTATGGCAAATGCCTCCTCTGACGTCACAAATTAGCATGTCATGATTTCAAAACCTCTATAACTCAGTAATGCGAAGCTCAAATCACATAACACTGAACCACCCCAATATTCACTTCATATTGAAGTGATTTCAAAACTAAAAAAATAAGGGTGATAGGCACTTTAAATGAAGTTTTATGTCAGCGATGTCTTCGGTGTAGATCATGACCATTACGAACTACATAATAACAATACAACAAATACATTCAAGTTTGCAACATATACCTTCCCCACCGTTACCACAGTAACGAAGATGACAAGTTGGCGTCCTGCTCAGTTCATACACATAAAATCCTCCACAGTTTCGGACACGAATGTTGTTACTCCAACGACAGCAGTTGTTGTTCCAGTGATAGCACACTTTACGAGTCACCATCCCTTGGGCTTGGGTAGGATGAGATCCACTCAGCCATCCAGGTGCATGAGTTCCACAGTGATGTTTAGCAACACACTTGGTTGGCATAGCTGATCCTGCAGCATCCATGAAGCGGTACCACTTCTTGACGAACCCACTCTGGTCACACTTGAGAACTCCACCTGAACTAGAATATCCTTTAGCACGGTCTGCATCGCTAAGTACCGTGTAGTTATGGCATTCTAATGATGACACATAAAATAGTAAAATGATCAATACTGTCTGACACAGATCCACATTACACGAGATAATAAATTCAGATGACATACCCCCCCCCCCCCCCCCCCCCCCCCCCCCCCCGCGCGCTTTCTTTGTCCCGGTAGTACATTTGTCAATTACGTTTTTTATAAACCCAATGTCCCGCCACGTTCGCACCGAGGCTTAAACATGATTTTTTTTAACTGGTTTAACTCAACAGGTTTAGAAAATACTCTACAAACACTGCATATTAACTGGATATAAACTGTCCTTTATCTTACACAGTATATATAATTAAACTAGACGCTCTTCTAGCGTGAAGTCGGGCTTCTAAATGAAATGTAACCTATTTGAACTAAATATAGATATCTTATAGTGCGATTGAAACAGTTTTTGGTTGTTCGTCGTTGCGTGACTCGAGCTCCGGTGCTTTCCCTGATTGGTTTGTGCTTTCTAATCTTTCTTGGCCAGACTTCATGTCTCCTTCGGCTTTAGCGCGCATGAAAGGCGATTTGGAGCCTAAGACGAAGACGACCGCTCTGCATTTTTAGAGTCGGTGCTTCCACAGGAAGCCCGACTAATTATCTACAAACGCTGCAGAATCTTTGCTGCAAAACTACTAGGTGTAAACTGTCCTTTATCTTTCACAGTATAAATCCATGTAGTTTGAATTAATCTTTTAAAATTAGTTGCGTTTTTGTTATGGAATCAAGAAAAATGCAGTTTAGATAAACATGTTTAGCTTAGGTGTGAATGGGGCAGAAGTTTTAAATGACGCAACAAAAGTACTACTTACCAAGAGAAATCTCACAGATGAACATAGCTTCAAAAGTATCATCATGTCCATTAAATGTAGTATAATATCCATCATCGTCTTTATCGATTTCTCCCACCAGGAACAATGTTTCATTGATGTCATAATTAGGCAATGAGACCGACTGAACATTGGCTCCATTGCTCCAAAACCAACCCGATGTACTAGAAGTCGCTCCCAGGAAAAATTTTATGGGTAAAGATGAATTGAAGAACCTTTGGAATTCTGATGCTAATTCATGCAGAAAGTATGAGGAACTATCTTCCAAGTAGATGAGGTGAGCGCCATGTTGTTCTGTTTGACATTTATCATTTGCATCCATCCAAGTTCTCATGGTTTTATTAAATAAAAAGCATGAATTGTCCTTTTCTATCCAGCCGCTTGGACAGGAACAGAACACTGCAAAACAAAATGGAAGATTTAACTCGTTTGTGATCACAAATATGAGATTGAATATGTTCATGAAAAGAGTTTGCAATCGTATTAAAGAACAAAAAGAAAAAAAAGAAAAAAAAAAAAAAAAAAGACAACAGAATCACATATTAATTGCTGTTGGGTTGAAAATCAGAAATATTTGAAGCCAAGACCGCAAGGATTTCTGGGAAGGCAAATAATTAGCCTTAGCTAGAATTAGAGTCTCGATCGGGCAAGGTCTTCGTGTAGCTGCACAAATTGTCCCGGCTATAGTTTTTTTACGTAAAAACAATACATAGAACGACACTAGAACAATAGCCAGGACTTTTGTGCAGCTATACGAAGACTAGGCTCAGTATCCAGCCGCTGGGGTTTCGTGGGGGAGAGTATCGCGGGCGCACGAAACCCCAGCGGCTGGATACTGAGCCTACGCGAAGACCTGATCCTGTTGCCACGCCCACGAGATCGGGATTCTGGTACCTTTTAGGTGTTATAAGCAAATCATTCTATATATGGGAGCCCCCCTGAGTAAACAAACCACACAATACAACAAGAAATCATTTATTATAATCATCATATTTAGATATAGGGAAACCTCTCTCATCAGGGATGATTTTCAGGAGGGCCCTAATATACATATGATATAATAAATATAATATAGTGTACAATTTTAACATGAAAATTATAGTACCTTCTTGGTGGCTTTCCTTTCGAATTTTTTTTCGAAAGAAAAAAACACAAGGAATTAAGATTTTAAAGTTAACAGACAACAAATGTGTAAAGAAGAAAAGGGTACTACAGTTCAACGAACCTCCGGTTGCGACCACTCTCCCGCTAAGCGACCACTGGTTTTCCAAAATACCAATGAAAGTTCAGTTCCAAGTCAAATCACTATAGTTGGAACCTCTCGTAAGCGACCGCCTCTCGTAGGCAATCACAAAGCTTGACATTTTGGGTGGTCGCTTACGGGAGATTCGACTGTATATATATATTTTTCATTTTAGAATTTTACACTAAAATTTCCTTGGGCTCCCTGTGCACACACTGAAACAAAGTTGTAAATGAACAACGAACCGAAGAACATAAACAAACTGCAACAAAACATAACTCTTATTACCCTGCTAGCAGAGTTTCTCGGACGATCAAGAAACAGAAGCAAAAGCCTATACAGCAAAAGATAAATACAAAACCATTGACCAAAGAGGAAACTCTGCTAGCAGGGTAAACTCTTATAGATAAATGTCATACTAAACAAATCTCTTCCAAACTCGAGGACGAAAATAATTCGTGTTTTGTGTTCCATTGAGACCGGAAATCAGTAAACAATTACCTTGGACAGACATCAGAATCCCCAATAAACACTTTATCATCTGAATGTTCATCCTTTCCCTGCTGAATAACGTAGAAAAGATCTAGAATACATGTGCTATTAGAATTAGAATTAAAATTAAAACTAAATGTCTCTTGCTTATCACTTTTACAGTAAATGTATGGCAGAAATCGTGTTTTTCTCATTTTTGGCCCTACTGGTTGTTCCAGCTGTCTAGAATCTTTACCAATGTGATTTTTTGAAGAGAGGCAAGGATTGTACGTAAAAAACTCTGGACATTTAACAAATTCAGAGATGGTTCCCTCAGAAATACATGGCGCAGCAATTTCATTACAGTAAATGTATGGCAGAAATCGTGTTTTTCTAATTTTTGGCCCTACTGGTTGTTCCAGCTGTCTAGAATCTTTACCAATGTGATTTTTTGAAGAGAGGCAAGGATTGTACGTAAAAAACTCTGGACATTTAACGAATTCAGAGATGGTTCCCTCAGAAATACATGGCGCAGCAATTTCATTACAGTAAATAAATGTATGGCAGAAATCGTGTTTTTCTAATTTTTGGCCCTACTGGTTGTTCCAGCTGTCTAGAATCTTTAACAATGAAACTTTTTGAAGATAGGCAAGGATTGTACGTAAAAAAATCTGGACATTTAACGAATTTAGAGATGGGTCTCTCAGAAATACATGGCGCAGCAATTTCATTACAGTAAATGTATGGCAGAAATGAATCGTGTTTTTCTAACTCCATCGCCAACTATTCCGGTCATCTGAGCCTGCGATGAACAGCGGTCTCCCCCAATCGAATAATGAAAATGGCGAATTCTTCGTTTGCACTTGACGTCACTTCCCCTTGCGAATTAATTAAAACAATTCTAAAATTTAGTTATGGATCCTATCAACTTGATTCTTGGCAGTGTTTTAGAGAATTGTGATAAGAATTGTTGTAGAAAGTTTCAGATGGGCTCGATCGTTTGTGGCTGAGTTTTCGAAGTTTGAATTGTGTCACGCAACTCTTACCAAACGCTAGTCACGTCTCTGAAAAGTCGTAGAAACCAACAAATTTGTACCAAATTAAATGGTTTTAGTTTTATACATGTTTATAAGTTATATTTTTTGTGAAATTAAGTGATGTATATCAACTCTAAGCTTGAATTTATTTTTTGAAATCTAGGCCGCCATGTTGGAAGACATCCAGTTGTCTTCCAACATGGCGCCGCCATACATTTACACCAAATATTTGGAAACTTCGTTCGCTCATAGCTCGGTAAAGAAATGCTCTAGTGCTCCAAAATTTGGCCCAGATTTGTTATTTTGCTAGCTCTACAAGCTCATAAGCTCAATTATTTTATTTGGCAAAGGAAATGATATTTCGAAATTTGAGAACAGCCGTATAAATTAAAATCGACCCGTAATCCGCCAAATACCACGTGGTTGCAAACGAAGACTTGATGGGGAAGCGATCAAATCAAGGCAAATAAAAGTCTATGTTCTGAAGAATATTAATTTGCCGCGGTAGAATAGCATTCCACTACTCCTTATTCTTTGTTCTGGCTAATAAAAATTACAAAAATATAATTTTCTACCTTTCGTTTGAAAATCTTCGATCGACGTCAGTATCGTCCATACTGCCTCTGTAAATTTGGATAAAAACATGCGAAAGTGCGAAGTTCCAATGTCCGCTTGCGGTGGACGAAGGATAGTGAAGTTTGAAGTCGAAACTTTACCGAAAATCGTCATGTTTGGTATCACAATAAAGCCCAAATATCCAGCTTTCATTTGCCGTAAAGATCCAGCTGTTAAAGCACAGGGATACCGTCGCAAGTAAGTTTGATTTCTCCAAGTCCGGGCCTGAGGGCGCTTGGGCTCCCTGTGCTATTGCTCAAAATCGTCAAACCGAGTTAGTATTTCCGTTCTAAAATGTTTCTTCGATAATATTGAGCTCTAAATATACATAACACATACAGTTTGGTAGTTGCTTTCAATTCGAATGGTGTTTAATTCACAAGAGGAGCCTTATTGAACGTGTTTAGGAGCGAATTTGACTGATACTCTAAGTATATTTTCCAAAGTCACGCCGTTGCGTGACCTACGGGTCAGGATGACCGGAATAGTTGGCGATGTTTTTGGCCCTACTGGTTGTTCCAGCTGTCTAGAATCTTTACCAATGTGATTTTTTGAAGAGAGGCAAGGATTGTACGTAAAAAACTCTGGACATTTAACGAATTCAGAGATGGTTCCCTCAGAAATACATGGCGCAGCAATTTCACTAAGATTTTTAACTTTTAAAAAAAATTTAAAAAAAGGAATTTGTTTTCATTTTAAGCTTTACCCGTGTATTAATTGTTTTAGTACAGCATAATGATGACTTTCCTTTCATGCTAAGTTTATCGATTGATAGTCACCTTGGGGTCTCAAGTGAGTGTACTCTGCTACAATACACCCCTAAGTGGGTTACTTAATTGGCATCGTGTGTGGGGGCTCATTCATTCAGGTCAAAATATTTCTGCACAAGAATTAATAAAAGTACCTTTAAAATGCACTCAATTGTCAAATTGTCAAGACCAGCTTGAAAAATGGGATAATAATAATAACAATAATAATTAATGATAATAATAATTAATAATATTTATAATAATAATAATAATAATAATAATAATAACAATAATAATTAATGATAATAATAATTAATAATATTTATAATAATAATAATAATAATAATAATAATAATAATAATAAATATTTATATAATAATAATAATAATAATAATAATTTCTTAAAAACACATTAACCGAAGTTTCAAAAATAAAAATATATAAAAATTAACAAATAATAATGGTGTATTTCTGGGCATACAGTTTGATAATGAAGATTATGACGAGAAGATAAGTAAACATGTTTTTATGACTGATATTTCGGTCACAAACTGTGACCATCTACAGAAAACTGCAAAGTGAATTTTTTTTCGCACGTACATGTAAATTTAGCTCACTTTCACTTTGCAGTTTGCTGTAGATGGTCACAGTTTGTGACCGAAATATTCAATAACATGTTCACTTATCTTCTCGTCATAACCTTCATTAAACAAATAATAACAATAATAATAATATACCTACAACTGACAAAGACGAAGAAGTGCTTTAATACGCAAATGAGCACGTAAATGGGTTTCAAGACCAGAAACATGCATATTTTCCTCAATCTATTTTAGTATATTTTTCACATCTTACATGCAAAATGGAATCTTCAAAAAGTGGTTTAACGTTTTAACTTGTGTCCTGCCGCTTAGGCCTTGTGTCTCTATGAAATATATCTGTGTTATCAGTTATTGTATACACCGAATGCAATAATGGCGTCCAAATAACGTTTGTGTTATTTTTAAATAACAAAAGAAGGTGCTAAAGTCGGGATAAAATCGCATGCGCACTGAACCTTATTCTGAAACTCTGAACTGGCTTATTAACGCACAGAACATGGTTAGAATATTGCAGTACTGATAACACACTGAGCCGCTATATATTGAGACCCGCAGTCTCGAAAAGACTAGGGATAACTCACTCGTCAGAAAAGGAACATTTGCGGTTAATAAAGAAGTTGAATTCCATGGTTTCTTAAATGAATTTTGTGACCAATCTATGTGTCATAAATGAAAAAGAAAGAAAAGAAAAAAGGAAGAAAATTAAAAGGAATCAGTTATCGTAGATAACTTTTAACTTAAAAGTTATCTACGATAAAATTCCTTTTCTTTTCTTCCTTTTTTCTTCGCTTTCTTTTTCTTTTTTTCTTTTTTTCTTCTTTTTCTTTTCTTTTCTTTTTTTCATTAAGTTAAGTTAAAATTTGAACTACAATGATTTAATTTTCGAGACATTTTTTTTTCCAACAAAATGTTTAAAAATAAAAGTCAAGATTGTAATTGTTACCAAAACCGGTTGATTTACTCACCAGCAAAGTATTTCAATCTGTTCTCTTGCTCAGTTACGTACAGCAATAGTTCATGCTTGAATCTGTTGGACCCACCGGCAAAACGACTATCTGCATCGACTATTGATTTCCCCCCGCTTCTAAATGTGTACACCTGACTCAGTTTAATTAGGCAACTGGTTGGCAATACTCCAAGGCACCTGTGAGAAAATATTGTAAGTACTAGAATGAGTTTTTGTTCTTGATTAAGTAGGGTCAACATATTTATAACACAGTAAAAACGCAATCTTGATTTAGTTTACACTTGAGAGCATCCAGTTCTACAAAGGTACAACTCAGAAAACTATTATGTTGTTTCTTGAGCGGATAACCTTAAGCCGAATCTACACGAGCAAATTTTCCTTGACAAGTTTTCCTTGTCAAGGAAAACTTGCTCGTGTAGATGACAAAAACATCGCCAATTTTTCCTTGTCAAGAAAAACTTGCTCGTGTAGATGACAAAAAAATTGTTAGTTTTTCCTTGTCAAGGAAACTTGTCAAGGAAAACTTGTTCGTGTAGATGCGGCTTTAATTTTCTTCGGTCTGTACCTTGATAAAGAGCTCAAGTGTAAACACGGCCTCCAATGAAGGTTATCTCCTTACAATTGAGTTTCGCTCTATTCAATCGAAATCAAATTACCAAAATCGTACACCAAATTGAACTGCAGATGCGAGAGTACAATGGCACAAGAATGCAGTCCTGTAAGACTTATAACACACGTATGAACTCATTCAGTGTTTCAGCCGTTCAGAACATG
>JAUJYZ010001136.1:0-37500 GCA_033675265.1 Actinostola sp. cb2023 | reverse complement strand
TTTCCTGTTATTTACATAAGTGAGGCCAAACTGTATTTTCTCAGTCATCTGACTTCTATCTGAATCCACCATCAGAAATTGCACCATACATGTATTCATTCAAGCTTTAACCTAAATGGACAATAAGTGGAGTATAATGAGGGGCTTCGCAGATGTAGAACTATTCATTTACCAGCTGCAACAAGTCTATTCATCACGAACTATTACCAAGCGAGAAAGTTACTTTATAACTTTATACAAAGTCTATTCATGTGAACCAGTTGTGTCCCTTGGCACAGTACATGTATACTGTATTCATGTTAACCAGTTGTGTCCCTTGGCACAATACATGTATACTGTATTCATGTTGTGGAGAGAGTCAGAGAGAGAGAAAGAACTTATGAAAAACCTTTTTTTGTCCCATTGTGTGTAATTTGTTTATTTTGGGTAGAATGCTCAAAATATTTAATTCAACTAAAAATAGATATGGGAGATTTACTTAGCAGTTAGTGTTTGTAAATATGTTTACTCATGACCGGATACGATATGCACGTCTCGGTCTCTATAGAGATATTATGTTACAGTTATATATAGTGCTCTTGCTGGACTCTGTACCATATAGTTGCTAGTCCGCAAGCGAAGTAGTACGAAAAATAGTGATCAGTTAAACAAGTTAAAATTTTACATATCTTATTTCCTATTATGGCAACGGTAATCTCCGTTTATAGTAACTACAATGTTTGTAAATACGTACCTCAATTATACACCTAATTTCAAAAACGTTGTCCAATAATAATCAAAAAAGCCAAATAGGATTTCATTAAAAGACAAAAGAAGTGCACTCAAGCTGAACTGTTTCTTTTGTCTTTTTGAATGAATTCGTATTTGGCTATTTGGACAACGTTTATGAAATTAGGTGTATACTGATTCAATTTACCTAACTTTTTTTGTAATTTTCAGATGTATTTATTAAAATGTGTGTGTGAATAAACTTGAACTTGAACAACAAAAAAAACAATAAAAAAAAACAATAAAAACTTGAATTTGAACTTGAAAGTGTCAGATAGTTAAAGTTGTTCATGTAATAGACAGTTTCACCTGCATGCTTATGATTGATGTATAAATTATCATGTATTGTTGTCATTGTCACTGCTTTTTAATTGAATTCCACTTGTGGGGCATTTTACCATATAAGAACACGCGAAATATTACTCTACACATTGGCACACAGAAAAAGAGTAAAAATGGCCGAACTTGAAAGAACCAAACAAAATAAAATTAAAATAAACAATTGTGTCAGACTTGAAGGCCGTTACAGAGGTTCATGTTGCCGATGAAAGCCAAAGGGAATGGTAGTGTGATTTATCGGACTTGTATTGGACTACAGCTTACCGAAAGAAATTTGGCGTTATGTCTAGTTTCGAGAGATTTACGAGCATTTTAGTGGGACCATGTGAGTTCGCTGGCGACCATCAGTGACCAACCTTGTATATTTTCTTACTGGTAGGAAAACAAATTAAAACCGCCGTAACTCTCAACTAGCGGAATGGCCTAGAAATTCCTACAGAGGTAAAGGACAACACAAGCTAGGAACAAGTACGAGGCGTATAAAGGCAAACGAGTTTTTATTTATTTATTCAAGTACACCAGAACGAGAAAGCCGGCATACATTTACTGCATTTACGCCACTGATTCTGAGCTTGGGCTACCTGTGGGTATTATAAGGCAACTACATTGTACATTGTAGATTGACATATTTATACGTAATTTTAAAATGCCAATACTTCATCTAGTCTGCGAACAGTCCCTCCTTTTCCCTCCAATCTCAGTGAAGACGAGTTTTTAGAATCCCGTGGACGCGAGGAGAATCTCTCGTTCGACTGAGTGTGGAGGGAAAAGAGGGACTGCGTTCACAGTCTAGACTTTATATCTTACTATTATAGTGATATGAAAGCTAGCTCAGTAAAATAATGGCGACATTTACATTGAGTATATACCACACAAGTGAATGGTTCTTTTCGTGCGCTGTGATTGGTTAATCAAACTAGGGATATCCTTGGTTAGTATATACCACACAAGTGAATGGTTCTTTTCGTGCGCTGTGATTGGTTAATCAAACTAGGGATATCCTTGGTTAGTATATACCACACAAGTGAATAGTGCTTTTCGTGCGCTGTGATTGGTTAATCAAACTAGGGACATCCTTGGCTATTTAATTTACCTCCGAGCGAAACAAGATGGCGTCGCGTTTCGCGAGCCTATCTTTTCCTTCTTGAAAATATGATTTTTATATTTGGCTGGGTGTTCACTTGTGTGGTATACACTAAAACAATTATTCCACTCAGTGTCAGTTAATAGTGGTAGATATTTACCTCGCCGCTCAAAGACTCACTGTTCGGTAAATATTCACCACTACTCACCTCCACTTCGGGGACTAATTGTTATAAGTATTTACCATCATCAACTAAATCATCTTTTCCAGATATAAAATTATGGAGTCAGGACTGGATCCAGGATGGATGCATTACAGATGTAAATCAGGCGAACTTCTGTTTTATTACAACAAAGATACAGCAGAGCACAAATTCCCTAAGTGGGATAGTACGTTAGGGGTGAGATATATATATATATATATTCTAATATGTTTAAAATATTGTTATTATTACACGGTGGGCTGCCTGTGGCACGCCGAGTTGAAATATGTGCTTTCTTTTTCTTATGGCCGCAAATCGCCAACTGGGTACCAAGGCGCATGCGCTCTGTGCCGCTGAGGAAACTGAAGGCTCATTGCTGAACCCAGCCGAGTGAATGCTTATATAGAGCGCATTGTTTGCACATGCATACATTGCTTGTAATGTAGTAACCATTGTATTTTATATTACTTCTGGTCATTTTTAGAGAAAATATGTTTCATTCAAAAGATAAATAAACGTTTTGAACAAAACTGCGAACGATTGAAATATTTCCCCCGCCACTTCTCAAACTCACGGACGCGTGTCAGCAATATGCTAATTAGTTTGTATTTTGAAAAGATCGTTCTCGATGTTTTTTAGTGATATTCTTTCATTTCAGCGAAAAGAGTGGGATGATAAATAAATAATCGGTCAATTTTGGTTCGATTCCGCGAAATATCAGGACTCGTTAGGTCTTGCCATGCGTATTTTGGCTCGACATCGTCCCGCCAAAATACGAACCATGGCTCGACCTAACTGGCCCTGATATTTCTCCGAATCGAACCAAAATTGCCCGAATATATATAAGTATTGTAAAGTGGAATCCAAAAAATCGGGAAAATTCAAAGCTAGCATTGAATCATCCTTGATTGACTGAGTTCTTGTTTTATAACAATCTGGAAGAGAAACAAACTATTATGGTATTCTTCCACGCAGTCCAATAAAGGACTTGCACTACGAGCTCACGTGACCCCACCACCCATAAATCAAACAGCAGTGTCAAAATGAACTCCAGAAATGAAAAGAGCAGCTCGATATTAGTAAGAATGTAAAATTTCAGCTCATAATGTTTGACACAGGAGAAATATCACGAAAAAAAATCGAAAGATTTCTAAGAATTTGTATGGACAATGAATTGGATCATTTGGATGGTAAGAGCTACCCCAGCACATTTCACCATATGAATAATAATATAATTTTCGATATATTTTAATGCAATTTCACCAGTGCCAAACATTATGAGATGAAAATTCGCCTTTTTATATTAATATTACCTTGTTTCAATACTACATTCAATGAGTGCATATCTACGCACAGGGAGCCCAAAATAATACGATACGTATTGCGCGCGCGCGCGCGCTTACCCACAGGAAAACCCATCAAAGAAAGACGCGCGCAGACAAATATATTTTGTATTAATTATAAGTAGCCTTAGAAGCAATGGTTGGGCTGCCTGTGTTGTTGTTCTTATATCACATTACACATTCATTACGTTACTGCAAAATACTTCATTCCCTGTTGATAATGATGACATGCAGTCGTCCAAATGTCCAGTATATATCCAGGGCCGTACACAGCACAGGGGCAGGGGGCCGGGCAGTTGCCCCCCCCCCCCCTTCCCTAGCAGGGCGCCCCCCTTCCCTAGCAGGGCGCCCCCCTTCCCTAGCAGGGCGAAAAAGATACCAAAAAGTACTGAGAACTGTACTATTTTTATTTATTTTTTGCTGTTACTAAACGTACTGCCCCCCATCCCCCCCCCCCCCCCCCCCCCCCCCCCTTGAATTTGGGCTATGTACGGCCCTGATATCGCTATTTGTCTCATATACAATGTACATGTACATCAGCCTTAAAGAAATTACTTTATTGAGTTATTGCATTAGTTGAAGTGTGGTGTTTGTTGGAATCTTCTGATTGTATGACCTTTTTGTATTCTTTCTTTAGAAATATTGCATGGGTGAAACTATTGATGGTGAGTTGCTACAAACCAATAAGAATAACAGTATAGCAATACAGACTGATGATACTGGCTGTAGTAATGGATGTACGTCCATGTATGCAGAGAGTGGTTCTATCTTCAGAGGAAGTAATCTTGAAAGAGAAATACCAGGAGGAAGTGAGGAGACCAGTGTAAGTGGTGACACCAATATGTTTATGGATGATGTTGATGTAGATAACAACGAAGTGACAGCACGAAGAGTATCAAGTAGTTCTAATGAGACTGACAGTACATCTGGGAGCTTTGACAACACAGAGACTGAAATTAAGGCAGAAATAAACTGCACCGATGAAGATAGAACAGATCAAACAAATGCAATATGCAAACCATCAAAATATAATCTGAGGCCACGAAGCAGTGTCTCCCATCCATTGCCTGATGAAACATTTAAAGTTCCAAGTGGTCAAGATGACATCCCTCCTGAAGTAATCAACAAGAAACATCACTGCAGACACTGTAATAAGGCATTTAGATACCTGTGTAATTGTAATATACACGAACGCATCCATTCAGAAGAAAAACCATACAAGTGTAATTATTGTAGTAAGATATTTAGAGAGAGCAGTGATTGTAGAAGACATGAACGCATCCATGAGATCATAAACACAAATGTTGATTTGGAAGACAATGACAACAACATGGATGTTGAGCAGATCAGTAATAGAGTACATGAAACAAACCCAATATTCAAATCAGCAAAATATAATCTACGGCCGCGAGACAGTGTTTTCCCACCATTACCTGAGATACTTCAAGTTTTAAGAGGTCAGGATAACTGTTCTACTAAAGTAAACACTCCAAAACTCAAGTGCATAACATGTAGAAAGGTATTTCATAGCATGAGAAGTTTGAGAAGTCATGAAAATAGGCATGCGGGAGTGAAGCCATACAAGTGCAAACAGTGTGGAAAGACATTTACAAGGGAACATGCTTGTAGAAGGCACGAACGCTTACACTTGGGTGAAAAACCTTACAAGTGTAAGCATTGTAGCAAGTTATTTTCATATATCCGTTATCGTGTAGTACACGAACGCATCCATTCAGGAGAAAAACCATATAAGTGTAAGCATTGTAGCAAGTTATTTTCAGATAACAGTAATCGTGTAGTACACGAACGCATCCATTCAGGAGAAAAAAAACCATTCAAGTGTAAGCATTGTAGTAAGACATTTACACAGAGCGGTGATTGTAGAAGACATGAAAGCATCCATTCAGGAAAAAAAACATACAAGTGTAAGCATTGTAGTAAGACATTTAGACATAGCAGTCGTTGTACACTACATGAACGGATACATACAGATGGAAAACCATACAAGTGTAAGCATTGTAGTAAGACATTTACACAGAGCGGTACTTGTAGAAGACATGAAAGCATCCATTCAGGAAAAAAACCATACAAGTGTAAGCATTGTAGTAAAACATTTACACAGAGCAGTACTTGTAGAACACATGAACGCATCCATTCAGGAGAGAAACCATACAAGTGTAGGCAATGTAGTAAGACATTTAGACAGAGCAATGATTGCAGAAGCCATGAACGCATCCATTCAGGAGAAAAACCATACAAGTGTAAGCATTGTAGTAAGACATTTGGAAATAGCAGTCATTGTAGAAGCCATGAACGCATCCATTCAGGAGAAAAACCATACAAGTGTTTGCATTGTAGTAAGACATTTAGACGGAGCAATCATTGTACAATACATGAACGAATACATACAGGAGAAAAACCATACAAGTGTAAGCATTGTCGTAAAGCATTTGCTCATAAAAGTACTTGTACAATTCATGAACGCATCCATTCAGGAGAAAAACCATACAAGTGTAAGCATTGTAGTAAAGCATTTAGAAATAGCAGTCATTGTACAATACATGAACGCATCCATTCAGGAAAAAAAAACATACAAGTGTAAGCATTGTAGTAAGACATTTAGAAAGAGCAGTGATTGTAGAAGCCATGAACGCATCCTGCATTCAGGAGAAAAACCACACAAGTGTAAGCATTGTAGAAAAGCATTTGCTCATAAAAGTACTTGTATAATTCATGAACGCATCCATACCATTCAAATGCAAGCATTGTAGTAACTCATTTGTACAGAACAGTAATTGTAGAATGCACGGATCAACTCGTGTAGTATTGTAGATGTAGTATTGTAGATGTAGTATTGTAGATGTAGTATTGTAGATGTATATTGGAGTATTTGTTGATATTAAATCGGTGATACCTCACTCTGATTCCTTATGACTTACTTTCCACCCCTCTGTATGTTGCTCCCTACGCTACTCGTGGATCGGTATTGTAAATCAACGAGTTCAACTGAACCGATACCTTCATTTATTCAATAATTCATTCACACATTCATTCGTTCATTCAATTTTCAAAATGGCATTAAAATTGCGCAAACGTGCTATGTGTTTCACAATGAAGGATTTTGGAAGAAGACGTCAAATTGATCTCTTAGTCAAGAGGGGAGGAGAAGACAAGTTATACAATGAAAACAATATCTCAAATTAAACTTGACGCAAATAAAAAGTGGAACCTATAAATGATTCCTTGGAAAACGACAATAAAAGATAAATTCATTGCAGAACCTATAATAATAATAATAATAATAATAATAATAATAATAATAATAATAATAATAATAATAATAATAATAATAATAATAATAATAATAATAATAATAATAATAATAATAATAATAATAATAATAATAATAATAATAATAATAATAATAATAATAATAATAATAATGACTTTTTTTTTTTTTTTTTTTTTTTTTTTTAAATGATTCATAAATTGTATTTACAATGAGTTAGTTCCCCGAAAAGGTAGCTCATAAACTTTCAAAATTTGTTCTGAACATAAACCTGCTTTGAATAATCTGGCTTTGGAAATAGGTGGTTTAATTTGTTTCTCAATAAAAAGTTGTCTGGCTATCTTGCTAGTTATTGTATGGGGTTTAATTTGAGGAGACATTTCTATCTTATCAGGATTTTGCGGACAGGAAATTAAAGCGTTATTTTCCAAGCCTTTGGTATGGCATTACAAAGATTCCCGTATTCTAAAAAATGAGTATTTATTGGATATTTAGAAATAAACTCTTGGAAGGTTAAAAGTTTTCCTTCCTCATTCAGTACTTGTTTTATATATACTATTCCCTTTATATACCACTGTTTAAAGAATAATGATTTCTTATTAGATGAGATGGTTGTTCCATATTATTTCATTCATAATCTGTAATTTATCTTTAGGAGTATGTAGATTAATATCTTGCCAAGCAAGAAGCATTTGTTTGTAGAATTGTGATACATTAGGTAGTTCTGGCAAGGTAATTAATTTATAATTGCATTGAAACAAAAATAAATCGCCTACGTTACCTAAGCTTGACAGTGGTATTTTTTTTCCAAGAAGCATCATTTTTTTCATTTGCTGTAAAGCGGCTTACCCAAGCAACCTTTAAAGATTTGTTGATTATATCAAAATCAGGCATGCATAGACCACCGTGCTTTTTCTCTCCAATCATAGATGTGCTTTTAATTTTTGAGTTTTTGTGATTCCATACAAAGTTTGTAATTAGTTTATTGGTCTTTTTAACAAGATTATCTGACGTCTCTAAAACTGTAGCGATGAAGATTAGTTTGGATAGGGCCAGGCTTTTTAAAATGACAATTTTCCTTGCAAGGTGAGATCTCTATTTGACCAAATATTGAGGGTTTTTTTCTAACAGACATATTCTGGAACCGAAATTTTTCTCAATCCTTTGAGCGGGAAAAATGAACGCCTAAAGTATATACGCCATCTTGAGGCCATCTTATATTAAACAAGGATGTGTTCGAGTCGTTGCTATATCCTAACCTCAAGCCTTCGGTTTTTGTCCTATTTATAGCTAATCCTGAGCAAGATTCAAAAATTTCAAGTTTTTCCAGTAGACGTTTGACAGAATTAACGTCTCCTAGAAAATATGTAGTGTCATCAGCGTATTGGGAAATTTTAAATTCATTTTCTTTTATTTTGATACCTTTGATGTTATTATCGTTCCTAATAGAACAGGCCATAATTTCTACTGCTAAAACAAATAAGGTGCCAGATAGAGGGCAGCCTTGTTTTACGCCTCGTTCTAGTTTAAAAAAGGGCGAGGCATAACCGTTATTTACCACAGTACTAGCAAAATCTTATAGCTGACCACAAATGCTCTATATGGGAGACTTAAATCTAAATACAATAGCAAGTTTCTCCTTTTGTTCTTTTAGGAAATGCATTTTCCTTTATTTGCGAGCGAAACATCGATAAAGCAACACACGACCATTTTCGTAGATCACTTTTCTTTTACATTCACCGCGCGGTGACTAGTTTCAACACATGACGTAATTCTCGACCAATATTCAACTGCGTAATTCTACTAAACTAACTAATATTCTCCTTGAATTCTCCACTAAGATTATCGTGTCGTTAATCACTTTAATCAAGTAAAGTAGGAAATGTAATTTGTCCAAATGAGTTTATCTCGGTTCCATTACGATGAGTCAATTGGAGACGATGGCTTCGCAACGCAACATTTATTTTAAATGAAGCTACAATCTTGGACAAAACTCTTTGAGACACTACGAATTTTGTAGACATAAGAGCTGATAATTTATAGGATCGCAAAAACACTTCTTTATATTTCTTTAACCCCCGTCCCCCCTGTTCAATGTTGATGTTTCAGAAACTAGACACACGAGGCATGATTATGTAGACATTAGAGCTGATAATTTATAGGATCGCAAAAACACTTCTTTATATTTCTTTAACCCCCGTCCCCCCTGTTCAATGTTGATGTTTCGGAAACTAGACACCCTAGACATGATTATGTAGACATTAGAGCTGATAATTTATAGGATCGCAAAAACACTTCTTTATATTTCTTTAACCCCCGTCCCCCCGGTTCAATGTTGATGTTTCGGAAACTAGACACACGAGGCATGATTTTGGAACAACATTGTTTTTGGGGAAAGGGGGGTGCCAGGAGAGAGTCCAAGATTGTACATATACTCTTCACAGACGAACAGATACTTCTTGAATCATTTATAACAGATAGGAAGATAATTTGAATTTGATCTTACATAAGATAGTTGTTTAAGATTTATTCCATGTAATGTACGATTACGAAATTGAACTATTTCTTCAAAATAAGAAACGCAGAGATATACCTCTGTGTTGCTACAATATTCAAACAATGTTCTATGCCGTACTTTTTTGGAAGAGCTTGGCTTCCAAAACAAACGCACAGATCGGCTCTTCATTGCTACAGCATTCAGATGATCTTCTATGCGTTAATTTATTGGAAAAGCGTTTAAAACAAACAACACAAATGTACAGATACCTCTGTGTTGCTATAATGGTACACAGTTAACTGAATGTTTTTAGTAATTGAAAGAAAATACGATCAGATATGTTCACAAATCTAATTAAAACTAAACAATCCCCAAATAAACGCGATATAACATTTTACATTTAGGAAAGACAAGAAGGAAGGAACACTTGGCAGAGCACACCAAATAGTTTGTTCTTCAATCTTGTCTTTCAGTGACTACAGAGACACCACGATTGTCAACTTGAAATTTGAAATTTTGATATACTGTCTCCTCTAAAAGAATTCTATTTTTGTTGTAATATGTATCTATTCTTTTACCTCGTAGTTGTATTCTTCGTATTGACCAACACCACACATTATTAGCACAATTAATAATGAGTAGTCGTCAGTCGTCAGTCTAACACTGGAATGAAGAAGTTCCGCGCCTTTTTTTGTCTTTTTCCTGTACAAACTGTACCGGTTTTGCTAAGGTTTCAAATAAACATAAATTCGGTTAGAAGAAGAATATGCAATAGATGACTAATAAATAAAGATTAAAGCAGCTTTACAACAATCTTTCATGAGTTACTTCTTTGGTTTTGATCTGCCTTCAAATTATACTGGCACACATTGTAACCAGAAATTAAAATATTATCGCTCACAAGACCGGAAATGACGTCTATTTACAAACAATAGTAGATCAATACATTTTTTACCTTTTTTCAAGCTATTCTCCGTCTAATTGAAGGGTTTCCTGGCGAAGTATTGAGACTGATATCCACATGGTCTATAGTCCATTGAAAATTGTCATTTTGGGCCATTATTGCGCACTTTGTATGGGCTATATATAGTCCATTGAAAATTGTCATTTTGGGCCTTATTGCGCACTTTGTATGGGCTATATATATCCATTGAAAATTGTCATTTTGGGCCATTATTGCGCACTTTGCATGGGCTATAGTGCGTGAAAAATCGTATCAAAGAGAACCGGGTGACCGAGTGACTTCGGAGCACCGCCGGGTAAAAACCGCTGGATCTTCGAGCATGATACGTGTATTGAATAACGTGCAAGCATTCGCTCAGTCACTCCGCAGTTTCGTATATCAGAAGCCACTTTCACGTTCAGTTGAGTTCAAAGACGAAACAACATTTTAGGAGTCGTGCCTTCCACATGAAACGCGACTAATATTAAGCTTAATTATATCCATTTTGAAATCACTAGCATTTCCTGTAATCTGATTGGTTAAAAATGGTGAGCTCTAAATCGCACCAATTTGAACATCCAATGAAATTACAGGAACAACATAAAACAGGCAATCAGAACACAGGAAGAAAAAAAAACAGGAAAATAAATGAACAGGAAAGACTTTGGATTTTACCACAACAAATCTTTCATATTTTACAAAACAAATGCATGACTTTTTCAACTTACAGTTTTTTATTGTTGACTATTCCCTCTTTCAAGCTGAAGAGGCACTGAATGTGAATAATTATCCGTCATTTGACATCCATTTGAATTCAGAAAATGCTAAATTACTACCAAAACAGGTCCAAAACAAGCGAACTAGCTCCGGTAACTCCTAGTCGTAGTGAGTCCATTCCTGAATTTGCGATTGGAAAAAACAGTTCGTGTTTCTAGTAATTCTACACAAGCCAAGATCTTGATGAATTAAAATCTCGGGCCATTAACAAGAAGACTAAAACCGTTCTACAAAGCAATGGCTTTCTGTGTTTGAAAACTGGTGCAAGAAGTCCAACAATCTTGACAATGAAATCAATATTGACAACAAAATGGCGCCTGTTGTAGTGTTGACTTCGACAAGACTCTCACTCGATCAGTTCTATGCAGAAGTCAAACGCAAGGACGGCGAAGACAATGAGCCACAATCACTAAGAATTATGCAGAGTGCCATTGAGCATCGTTTGAAGTAGAATCATTATCCTGTGAGCATAGTATTTACTGTAAATATCCACTGAGGGAATTTCATGGCTAGCGGCAAATCCTCAACACGAAGCACAGGTAGCCCAAGCGCAGCATTTGTATAAGAGAATGTATGGGAATTATTCAATGGTGGATTTTCAGCGTAAATATTGAATAAATGTTACTGTAACTTACTATGTGTCTTGAAGTAGTTCCTGCCAATGTCTGGAGCGAGTTTCAGAATTGGCAGGAACTACTTCAAGACACATAGTAAGTTACAGTAACATTTATTCAATATTTACGCTGAAAATCCACCATTGAATAATTCCCATACATTCTCTTATACAAATGCTGCGCTTGGGCTACCTGTGCACGAAGGTCAATTCCTTACGATAGCAGGTCAAATGATCCCAAAACTACACCAGCTGTACGTTCAATTACTACTCAAAAGAACAACCAGCAACGGTAAAAAAGCGATGTTGGGCTTTTGTCTGTGATTTTGACGACGAGAAAGATAATAAAGAAGGACTGTTGTACCAAGTGTCGAGTACGTAGATTGTTCAACTGACAAATGCATGTGCTCAATCGTTCATTGCGCACCACTCGTCACATGACATTTTTTTTATAAATATTTTAAATCATTGTTTATGTTTTCCGGTATCGGGAATGAGTGTAAATTTCAAAATGGATATAATTAAGTGGTAATTGAACTTCGTGTCGTGCAATTTTGGTCTGAAATCAAACTTGCAATTACAAATCGCACTCCCGCTACGCGGTCGTGCGATTTTGTAATCGCGCGTTTGATTTCAGACCAAATTGCACTCCACTCAGTTCCGATACCATAGACCGAATCGGCTAACGAAATGTTGTACCCAATTCAGACCTTTTGGGAATACGGTTGTTTGTCTGTTGTATTTCGATTTCAATAGAGCATTGACATGGAAATGTTTAGAACAAAAAGCTCTTATTCCCAAAGGTTTTGAATTGGGATAAAGAATGTAAACATTGCGTTAGCCGAATAGGTCTATTATATATCAGCTAGGTTTATGTGCCATCGATAGGGTCTTAGAGGGGGTATATACATGTATATATATAACTTCCTTCAATCCTTAAATAGCATCGGATGTCAATATTTGTATTTTCAATTCAGTTAAACTGATCGGATCCCTAAACAGACATGTTCTAAAAGCCAGCAATCACTTGCAAAATGCTTGACACTCCCTACAGAAAATAGCATGGAATACCACAAATATACATTTTACGTTCTGACAAGTATTCTTTTGAATGAAATATCCCCTCTCCCCTGATCCAATATTAATGTTATCGAGAGATGCACGAAGTTATATGTAGCAATCATCAAACAACATTGCATAAAGGGGATGGGAGAGCTGATTGACGAGAGAGGGGTGGTCATATTATTGGTCAAATTAATGGCTCAGGGGTGTCAAACATTTTTGAAAGTGATTGCAGCCAATGAGAGCGTACTTTAATCATTATTAATATCCTCACTCAAGCAATGTGTATCGCGTTGGAATAATGCAGGGCAAGTAATTTAGCACACAAAAGCATCAATTACTTCAATAGTTTATTCATTCAGTATTTCTCGATATCTTGTTTGTATTCATAACGAACTTTAGAACCATTTTTACTACCATTTCTGCGGAGCACAAAACTCGACAAAAAGTGTTTAGTGGGACAATTCAAGAGATGCCTGTCCAAATACATGATTGGTGCATTAGAATAGGGTTGCCATTCAGTCACCATGTTACGGCATTTCACGTGAGCATTGTTCATCCTTCCTTGGAGGTTCACAGTTCTGGATTCCACTATTCGTACTTTTCCTGAAAGAGACTAAGAAAGAATGGGATAGTTATCGTGAGAAATCGCGAGAGTAGAGTAACATGAAAGCCACGTACCATGCACCAGCTGTCCAACTCATTTATGATTTCACTTGGTAATACTCCTTTTTACAGTTCACTGCGCCATCTTGAAAGGTAGCCGTGCCTTTGCATCGAAGCGAGACCAACGGTGACCTTGCAATTATGGAGACATGTGAATAATTGTCCAAGGTGTTAAAAAAGGTCTCTATCATTGCAAGTTCACCGTTGGTCTCGCTTCGATGCAAAGGCTCGGCTACCTTTCAAAATGGGGCCGGGAACTGTAAAAACTGGTAAAAAGGAGTATTAAGAGAAAATAGTTTTAAAATGATTATATAAGTTTCTCTTCACATCCACAATCTACAATAGGCGATGTTCATGATGGCGTCATATGACTACAAGTAACAGAATGCTCTGCCCATTTTCTTTTGTTAGATAATTAGCACCAATTGTCTTACTATTCTCATGAGGGAATAAAAATCTGAATAAGAAAGAAAATTCCCATGCAAAGCATTTTGGTACTTGTAGTCATATGACGCCATCATGAAAATCGCCTAATGCTGCTTTGGACGAACAAATAGTCACGTACAGTTGGTCCACTGAGGTATTTTCCTTAAACCTTCTTAGCTAACCCACCCAACGTTTTTCCTGTATCATCGGGACAACGATTACTGACCTGGTAGTTGCGTTGTGAGCTGGTGATCAATCGCCTTGTGGTGTAGATTTGTCTCTTTAGTTCATTCACCATATTGGTTACTTTGCCAAGGAGTTCACTCAATGTAGATCTCTTCTCAACTTCTGATAAAATAAAAGAAGTCAGTGTTTATGTCTTATCAGTAATGAATAGTAGTTTATTTCCGATGTGGTCAAGGCTTAGCAAGTATGTCCATCACGAGAGGTACAATTACAATTAAATAATTTCGTGACCAAAAAAAAACACAATTTGAACAAGACTGACACGTGGAAAGCCGACAACTTTCACTAGCACTGAAATGCATGGCTCTCCCTTTAGTTGACAGTCGAAACTTTTAAGATCTATTAAACGTCTCGACTCACCTGCGTCCATGACGTCTAGAGGAGCGCAACAACAGCAACCAAATAGGAAAGAAAAAGCGACGAAGAGGAGTAACGTATGATTCATTCTTCTTCGACTTGGCGACTGAAATCTTAGTGCAGAAAGAAAGAAATTAGTACGTATATGACTGATTTCAAATTCAAACAGAAGTTCTATTAGAACTCCCAGGTTTCTGTCGACAATTGAAAACTATTATCGCACTAGTTCACAACCTTCCGAACCACCGTATGATAATCATGTTTATCTTGCCGCCCTTAGACCGAGTAGGCTACCTCAAGGTACTTAAGGCCTGGTTCAAGCCTTAAATAGCAGAAAAACGAAAAAAATTATAATGTCTAATCATTTTGACTAAACATCACAAAACTTGGCACAGCTTGAGAGTTTTATATCCTCTACTCATTTAAGTGAATGAAATCCAAAACAGCGTATCACGTGGTTAACCACGTGACAAAGAATTTTTAAAACAAAATATAAAATGCGGTCGCCAGTTTAAGAGGAAAGTGAAAGCAAATAGTTGTGTATAATCACGTTTATGATCATCTATTAAGCCTCGTTTAGAAAACCTGTCTCCCGCTTTTTGACTCGTTTAGAAAACCTGTCTCCCGCTTTTTGAAGAATATTTCGGAAAAGAGGTCACGTGACCATTTCATCAGATTATATTTCTGTAGTTTTCTCTTAAACTATATATAATTCCGAGGTTTTCTCGACGCTATCTTGTTTAACTGGTTATCCTTAAACGCTATTACGTAAAAGGTATTTCATTGTGAATTGAATTCGCGACCGCATTTAAGAAAAACTATATTTTCCTCCATAAAGTCACGTGACCACATGACGTCACAATTGTTAGATCCAAATTGTCTCAAATCTTGTATATAACCTTATGCCTAAATATGAGTGCCTAAGTAAATTAGAGCAGCGAGTTATTACAAGAAATGTGATTTTCCAAATTGCCTTTTTGAACCAGGCCTTAAGTACCTTGAGACTGCATGGATTTCAAGCCTTGAGTTTCAAGACTGCATGGATTTCAAGCTGTTCTTGAGCGAACTACTCTAATTGAACTCATCATCATATACTAACCTCACAGATAGAGTGTTGAACTGGCAGTCTGTTTGCGAAAACTGGATCTTGTTAAACTCAAACACGCATGGTAGCTTCTTTTATAGGACTTCTTCGGCAAATTGCACGTGAAATTGTACATGAATATTTCAGTTTGTTCAGCACTTGACAAAAAAAAAATTGCTCATCTAGAATCCTGAGAACTGAAAACCCGTGGAATAAATAAGCTTTCTCTTGTCCAATATCAACATTTCTTCGCATGCTCGTTGGCACGTATTATGCGCAGAATTTTGATTGTATTAGTGAGTCATTCATCAAATAATACTAATATATTGGACTTATAGTCTAAGAGAACATTCCACATGTTCGCAATGCGCTTTACAACCTATGGAGGGCTTTTGGGGGCTCACCTATGAAAGACGCCCATGGCAGCGGAGCAGCTCACAATCGTAAGGAGTTAGTACGCTACTATGTTTTGCATCCAATTTTAAATATGCTGTTGAATGCGACTTTTGCTAATAAGAAGTACAAAGATGTCTATAAATAAGGTCGAAACTGCAGTATTCTACAAGGGAGTTGATTTACAATCAGTCATCATACATTTGCTTTCTTCTATTGTTAACGCCAGTAAAGGTTGCATCATCTCATCCCATAGAGAATCGAAAATAGTGCCACATTCTATACTGAGAATCTTTGGAATAAATAAGGCAACGAAAACAACTGATTATTGAATGGAAGTTATATAACGTTGATTGGTTTCTAGTACGAATAATCGCCAAGGGACGGCATGCACTGAGTTGTGTAGACTGATTTACGTGCAGATCTGTTAAACAAGAGTTAAATTGAGATATAGTTTCTCGTCAATAGTGGGCAAGGTATATGCAAATATTAAGCTGATAACTTAGAGCTAGTTAAGGTATCAGGGTACCCCTACTGACCGGTATGTATTCAAGACGCCTTAGGATAGAATCCGTCCATTTAAACCCCAATAAAGTATACATTTTGTGAATAAATTGAGATTCCAACTAATGGTCTATTAACCAAATAGAAATTAAACAAGCGTTTTAGAAATATGTCGGAGTTCAACGAATATTCATATAGCGTTATTCGGTCAGTTCCTTGACAGCCGCATTTGATCGGAAATTCAAGATAATTGTCTTTATTCACTCTGGAGATATCAATTATCAAAAGGGTGTCTCCGATTTTCTCCATTTTTGCGCACTTTGCATGGGCTATTGTCCGTGGAAAATCGTCATTTTGGGCCATTTTGCGCACTTTGCATGGGCTATTGTCCGTGGAAAATCGTCATTTTGGGCCATTTTTGCGCACTGTGCATGGGCTATATATAGTCCGTGAAAAATTATCATTTTAGGCCATTTTTGCGCACTTTGCATGGGCTATAGTCCATGGGAAATCGTCATTTTGGGCCATTTTTGCGCACTTTGCATGGGCTATAGTCCATAGAAAATCGTCATTTTGGGCCATTTTTGCGCACTTTGAATGGGCTATAGTCCGTGGAAAATCGTCATTTTGGGCCATTTTTTGCGCACTTTGCATGGGCTATAGTCCGTGAAAAATCGTTATTTTGGGCCATTTTTGCGCATCTTGCATTAGCTATAGTCCTTGGAAAATCGTCTTTTTGGGCCATTTTTGCGCACTTTGCATGGGCTATATAGTCCATGGCCATGGAAAACCGTCATTTTGAGCAATATTTGAGCATTTTGCATGGGCTGTAGTCCATCAAATATCGTCATCTTTAAATAGCATCGGATGTTAATATTTGTATTTTCAATTTAAAGTTATCGGATCCCTAAACATACATGTACTACTAGCCAGCAATCACTTGCAAAATGCTCGACACTCCCTACAAAAAATAGCATGGAATACCATAAATATAAGTTTTACGTTCCGATTAATATTCTTTTCAATGAAATATCCCCTCTCCCCTGATCCAATGTAGTCGAGAGATGCGCACAGTTGTATTTAGCAATGTTATCATCAAACAACATTGCACAAGGGGGACGGGGGAGGGGAGTGACGAGAGAGGGGTGGTCATATTATCGGTCAAAATGGCCCAGAGGTATCAAGCATTTATTCATATCCTCACTCAAGCAATGCGTTTCGAGTTGGAATAATGCAGGGCAAGTAATTTAGCACACAAAAGCATCAATTACTTCAATAGTTTATTCATTCAGTATTCTTCGATATATCATATTTCCATATTCAGGTCCCATTTTACATGAATAATCAAAGCACGATGTTTTGTCTCTACAGAACAAATTGACAACACTTGTATTCATAACGAACTTTAGAACCATTTTTACTACCATTTCTGCGGAGCACAAAACTCGACAAAAAGTGTTTAGCGGGACAATTCAAGCGATGTCTGTCCAAATACATGATTGGTGCATTAGAATAGGGTTGCCATTTAGTCTCCATGTTACGGCATTTCACGTGAGCATTCTTCATCCTTCCTTGGAGGTTCGCAGTTCTGGATTCCACTATTCGTACTTTTCCTGAAAGAGACTAAGAAAGAATGGGATATTTCTCGTGAGAAATCGCGAGAGTAGAGTAACATGAAAGCCACCGTGCACCAGCTGTCCTACTCATTTATGATTTCACACTTGGTAATACTCCGGCCTTTTTTTCAGTTCCCGGCGCCATCTTGAAAGGTAGCCGTGCCTTTGCATCGAAGCGAGACCAACGGTGACCTTGCAATGATAGAATAATTGTCCAAGGTGTTAAAAAGGTCTCTATCATTGCAAGTTCACCGTTGGTCTCGCTTCGATGCAAAGGCTCTGCTACATTTCAAGATGGCGCCGGGAACGTACTGTAGAAAAACTGGTAGAAAGGAGTATTAAGAGACGATAGTATTACAATGATTATATAAGTTTCTCTTCACATCCACAATCTACAATAGGCGATGTTCATGATGGCGTCATATACTACAAGTACCAGAAAGCTTTGCCCATTTTATTTTGTTAGATAATTAGCACCAATTGTCTTACTATTCTCATGAGGGAATAAAAATCTGAATAAGAAAGAAAATTCCCATGCAAAGCATTTTGGTACTTGTAGTCATATGACGCCATCATGAAAATCGCCTAATGCTGCTTTGGACGAACAAATAGTCACGTACAGTTGGTCCACCGAGTTATTTCCCTTAAACCTTCTTAGCTAACCCACCCAACGTTTTTCCTGTATCATCGGGACAACGATTACTGACCTGGTAGTTGCGTTGTGAGCTGGTGATCAATCGCCTTGTGGTGTAGATTTGTCTCTTTAGTTCATTCACCATATTGGTTACTTTGCCAAGGAGTTCACTCAATGTAGATCTCTTCTCAACTTCTGATAAAATAAAAGAAGTCAGTGTTTATGTCTTATCAGTAATGAATAGCAGTTGATTTCCGATGTGGTCAAGGCTTAGCAAGTATGTCCATCACGAGAGGTACAATTACAACTAAAGAATTTCGCGACCAAAAAAACACACAATTTGAACAAGACTGACACGTACTGAAGCCGACAACTTTCACTAGCACTGACAGAAATGCATGGCTCTCCCTTTAGTTGAGAGTCGAAACTTTTAAGATCTATTAAACGTCTCGACTCACCTGCGTCCATGACGTCTAGAGGAGCGCAACAACAGCAACCAAATAGGAAAGAAAAAGCGACGAAGAGGAGTAACGTATGATTCATTCTTCTTTGACTTGGCGACTGAAATCTTAGTGCAGAAAGAAAGAAATTAGTACGTATATGACTGATTTGAAATTCAAACAGAAGTTCTATTAGAACTCGCAGGTTTCTGTCGACAATTTAAAACTATTATCGCACCTAGTTCACAACCTTCCGAACCACCGTATGATAATCATGTTTATCTTGCCGCCCTTAGACCGAGTAGGCTACTGCATGGATTTCAAGCTGTTCTTGAGCGAACTACTCTAATTGAACTCATTATCATACTAACCTCACAGATAGAGTGTTGAACTGGCAGTCTGTTTGCGAAAACTGGATCTTGTTAAACTCAAACACGCATGGTAGCTTCTTTTATAGGACTTCTTCGGCAAATTGCACGTGAAATTGTACTGATGAATATTTCAGTTTGTTCAGCACTTGACAAAAAAAAAATTACTCATCTAGAATCCTGAGAACTGAAAACCCGTGGAATAAATAAGCTTTCTCTTGTCCAATGTCAACATTTCTTTGCATGCTCGTTGGCACGTATTATGCGCAGAATTTTGATTGTATTAGTGAGTCATTCATCAAATAATACTAATATATTGGACTTATAGTCTAAGAGAACATTCCACGTGTTCGCAATGCGCTTTACAACCTATGGAGGGCTTTTGGGGGCTCACCTATGAAAGACGCCCATGGCAGCGGAGCAGCTCACAATCATAAGGAGTTAGTACGCTACTATGTTTTGCCTCCAATTTTAAATATGCTGTTGAATGCGACTTTTGCTAATAAGAAGTAAAAAGATGTCTATAAATAAGGTCGAAACTGCAGTATTCTACAAGGGAGTTGATTTACAATCAGTCATCATACATTTGCTTTCTTCTATTGTTAACGCCAGTAAAGGTTGCATCATCTCATTCCTTAGAGAATCGAAAATAGTGCCACATTCTGTACTGAGAATCTTTGGAATATGAAAAGACAACGAAAACAAATTTTATTGAATGGAAGTTAAATAACGTTCATTCTGTTTGAGAGTCACTTTGTAGTCCATTGGGAAAAGACAACTTATTTTAATTGGTTTCTAGTACGAATAATCGTAAGGTCCGCAAGAACATGCACTGAGTTGTGTAGACATTTACGTGCAGATTTGTTAAACAATCCACTTTAGAAAAAGAGTTCAAATGAGATATCAAGTTTCTCGTCAATCAGTAGTGTTTAGCATATGCCTGCAAGGACAGGTATACGCAAAATGAAGCTGAGTTAAGATATGGATTCATCCCAATCAAAGACGGTTGGTTAAACTCTTTTAAGATAAATAAATAAACTTAAAATATCTGCGCGCCTTTGCTTTCATGAATTAAATAATAAAAAGTCAACGAATTTAGTTAAGAAACGTCCCTCGTTTACTAGAAAAAAGCTTTCTTGTAAGTAATATTACCACAACGAAACTGAAAGCAGACGACTTCAGTCCTTGGAACAAACAATTTTGCACACTTTGTATGGTCTGTAGTCCGTGGAAAATCGTCATTTTGGGCTATTTGTGCGCACTTTGCATGGGGTATAGTCCATTTTTGCGCACTGTGTATGGGTTATATATAGTCCGTGGATAATTCCGTTAATCCATTTTTTTAGCCATTTTTTCGCACTTTGCATGGGATATAATCCATTTAGAAAATCGTCATTTGGGCCATTTTTTGCGCACTTTTCATGGGCTATAGACCATTGAAAATGTTATTTTGGGCCATTTTTTGCGCACTTTGCATGCGCTGTAGTCCATCAAATATAGTCATATTTAAATAGCATCGGATGTTAATATTTGTATTTTCAATTTAAAGTTATCGGATCCCTAAACAGACATGTTCTACAAGCCAGCAATCACTTGCAAAATGCTTGACACTCTCTACAAAAAATAGCATGGAATACCATAAATATAAGTTTTACGTTCCGATTAATATTCTTTTCAATGAAATATTCCCTCTCCCCTGATCCAATGTAGTCTCGAGATGCGCACAGTTGTATTTAGCAATCATCAAACAACATTGCACAAGGGGGACGGGGGAGGGGAGTGACGAGAGAGGGGTGGTCATATTATCGGTCAAAATGGCCCAGGGGTGTCAAGCATTTTTGCAAGTGATTACAGCCAATGAGAGCGTACTTTAATCATTATTAATATCCTCACTCAAGCAATGTGTATCGCGTTGGAATAATGCAGGGCAAGTAATTTAGCGCACAAAAGCATCAATAACTTCAATAGTTTATTCATTCAGTATTTCTCGATATCTTGTTTCCATATTAAGGTCCCGTTTTACATGGATGATCAACACGAAGCTGGCGTAGCTGGCGTAGCTGTGTGGCTGGCGTAGCTGGCGTAGCTGGCGTAGCTGGCGTAGCTGGAGTAGCTAGTGTAGCTGTGTCGGCTGTGTAGCTAGTGTATCTGTGTAGCTGGTGTCGCTAGTGTAGCTGTGTAGGTAGCGTAGCTGTGTAGCTGGTGTAGTAGTGTAGCTAGTGTAGCTGTATAGCTGGTGTAGCTGTGTAGCTGGTGTAGTTAGTGTCGCTAGTGTAGCTGTGTAGCTAGTGTAGTTGATTGGTACTTACCCGGTGATAACCGTCACACCAAATTACAATAAGGAAACTGTGCAATTGTATATAGAACACACGAATGCCAACCAATAAAGGAGTAGAGAAGTTACAATAGCTAGTGTAGCTGGAGTAGCAATGTAGCTAGTGTAGCAATGTAGCTAGTGAAGGAGTGTAGCAATGTAGAAGGGGTAGCTGTGTAGCTAGTGTAGCTGGTGTAGCTAGCTGGTGTCGCTAGTGTAGCTGTGTAGCCGCTAGTGTAACTGGTGTAGCTAGTGTAGCTGTGTAGCTAGTGTAGTTGTGTAGCTGTGTAGCTGGTGTAGCTGGTGTAGCTAGTGTAGTTGTGTAGCTAGTGTAGTTAGTGTAGCTGGTATAGCTAGTGTAGCTGTGTAGCTGTGTAGCTGGTGTAGCTAGTGTAGCTGTGTAGCTGTTGTAGCTAGTGTAGCTGTGTAGCTGTGTAGCTAGTGTAGTTGTGTAGCTGGTGTAGCTGGTGTAGCTGTGTAGCTGTGTAGCTGGTGTAGCAGGTGTAGCTGGTGTAGCTGGTGTAGCTGTGTAGCTGTGTAGCTGTGTAGCTGGTGTATATAGTTGTGTAGCTAGTGTAGCTGTGTAGCTGGTGTAGCTAGTGTAGCTGGTGTAGCTGGTGTAGCTGTGTAGTTGGTGTAGCTGGCGTAGCTGGCGTAGCTGGCGTAGCTGGCGTAGCTAGTGTAGCTGTGTAGCTGTGTAGCTAGTGTATCTGTGTAGCTGGTGTCGCTAGTGTAGCTGTGTAGTTAGCGTAGCTGTGTAGCTGGTGTAGTTAGTGTAGCTAGTGTAGCTGTATAGCTGGTGTAAGCTGTGTAGCTGGTGTAGTTAGTGTCGCTAGTGTAGCTGTGTAGCTAGTGTAGTTGATTGGTACTTACCCGGTGATAACCATCACCAAATTACAATAAGGAACTGTGCAATTGTATATAGAACACCGAATGCCAACCAATAAAGGAGTAGAGAAGTTACAATTGCTAGTGTAGCTGGAGTAGCAATGTAGCTAGTGTAGCAATGTAGCTAGTTGAAGGAGTGTAGCAATGTAGAAGGGTAGCTGTGTAGCTAGTGTAGCTGGTGTAGCTGGTGTCGCTAGTGTAGCTGTGTAGCCGCTAGTGTAACTGGTGTAGCTAGTGTAGCTGTGTAGCTAGTGTAGTTGTGTAGCTGTGTGTAGTCTGGTGTAGCTGGTGTAGCTAGTGTAGTTGTGTAGCTAGTGTAGTTAGTGTAGCTGGTATAGCTAGTGTAGCTGTGTAGCTGTGTAGCTGGTGTAGCTAGTGTAGCTGTGTAGCTGTTGTAGCTAGTGTAGCTGTGTAGCTGTGTAGCTAGTGTAGTTGTGTAGCTGGTGTAGCTGGTGTAGCTGTGTAGCTGTGTAGCTGGTGTAGCAGGTGTAGCTGGTGTAGCTGGTGTAGCTGTGTAGCTGTGTAGCTGGTGTAGCAGGTGTAGCTGGTGTAGCTGGTGTAGCAGGTGTAGCTGGTGTAGCAGGGTGTAGCTGGTGTAGCTGTGTAGCTGTGTAGCTAGTGTAGTTGTGTAGCTGGTGTAGCTGGTGTAGCTGTGTAGCTAGTGTAGCTGGTGTAGCAGGTGTAGCTGGTGTAGCTAGTGTAGCTAGTGTAGCTGGTGTAGCTGAGTAGCTGTTGTAGCTAGTGTAGCTGGTGTAGCTGGTGTAGCTGTTGTAGCTAGTGTAGCTGACGTAGCTGGTGTAGCTGGTGTAGCTGTGCAGCTGTGTAGCTGGGTCTAGCTAGTGTATCTGGCGTAGCTAGTGTAACCTGGCTTAGCTAGTGTAGCTGGTGTAGCTGGTGTAGCTGGGTTTGTGTAGCTGGTGTAGCTGGTGTAGCTAGTGTAGCTGTGTAGCTAGTGTAGCTGGTGTAGCTGGTGTAGCTAGTGTAGCTGGTGTAGCTGGTGTAGCTAGTGTAGCTGTGTAGCTGGCGTAGCTGGTGTAGCTGGTGTAGTTAGTGTAGCTGTGTAGCTAGTGTAGCTGTGTAGCTGGTGTAGCTGGTGTAGCTGGTGTTAGTAGTTTAGTGTAGCTGTGTAGTTGGTGTAGCTGTGTAGCTGTGCATGTAGTTAGTAGGGACTTTAAGCATCGAGGACGACGGCAGAGAAACAATAGCGCTAATTACAAAATTCAATAACTTCTTGTTGGAATGCATGAAATGAGCTCGATTTGTTCTTACTTGTACAGGCGTTCTGTGTTGAACTACAACGTGAAATGCCTATGTTTGACGTTGTATAGAGAACGAGAATGTTTAACTTAGTTCGTTATTTGTGTAGATAGTTGATTTAGTACTGTAGGGTGAGTTGCAGTTATTGTATGGTCCGAATCAAACTCACATCGGTATAATCTGCTGATCAGATAAACTGGTGAACTGACATCATAGATGATTCTTGGCTGCCGCTTCTTGATGATCCATCATTCCAAACTGAGGTCACTCGTAAGTTGTTGGATCTGGCTTGCAGGAAACACATGGGACACTTAAATTCCTTAAATGCTTCATTGTACTGTAGCATTGGATCCCAGAGAACAAATGGAATTTTTGGGCCGTTTTCATCACGAGTAAAAAACCAATGGTGCTGTGTGAATAGAGCTCGGTATTGTTTTCTGGTTATATGTGTCCAACGCTGATTGTACGGCTCGAAGAGAAGCTTCATCCATTCCCTTTATCTGGCATTTAGTGAGCGTCGCCAACACAGTGGCCAAAACCAGCCACTGTACTGGAATCATTTTTAAAAAACAAAATATCGAGAGTCGACTATAATAAACGGTTGACGCTTCAAGACACAACTGGATCAATCATTTGAGTAATCATTTGAGATTATTGAAATATACAACCTTTGAACCTTTGTAATCATTTGTTTGAGTATTGCGCTGGTTTCCTTTTCTATGTGTTGCAATGCTAAATACCTAAGGTAGCTTGGCGAAAACCTATTGGCCGCCCTATATCTCGTGAGCTGCCTAGTTGCTCAACATTCGGATATGAACTTTACACGCACCACCTACCCCCGTGGTCAGCTGTCTTAGAGTGTCTAGATTTATATAACTATCATCGCTGAATTTAAGCGCAAGCTAAAGACCCACATCTACAGCGCATAGCTAGGACATCACTGTAGATGCGCTATATAAATGTATATTTATTTATTATTATTGTTAACGAGGTTAATATTCACAATGCGCAATGAAACTCTAATTGACAACACAAACAATCGCAAACTGACTAAATTATCGCTTTGTTGGCAACACAATGATGCATCAGTTATCATTCGTGGGTTATTAGTAATTCGATTTTTAATGTTGTATATTTATATTTATTAGTTCCAGTAATGTTTCATTAGTATTCGTAATTAGTTTACTAATGTTCATGGTTTCTATTTTATCACAGTTTTTATAGTTATATGTATTTTATAGATGGAGGGCCATCGATTTGCCAACTTTTACGTGTCACCCTCTTTAAACGAAGTTGACTGATTGATTGATTGATTAATTGGGGTCATTGTATTCGTATCAACCAAAGAGCAGGAACTAAAATAACTTAAGCGTTTTCGTGCATGATTACCCAACCAAACCCTGCGTCACAGCCGGTTGAAATCTCGATTGAACCGGCTGTGACGCAGGCTATATAACCAGAGCTATTTGTAATTGCATAATGTTATTGTAAAAACAACGACAAATCCTTAGCTGTTCGAAAACATTTCGTACGTGTCATACCGAGTACAATAAAGACGAGATAGATTGTACAGTTCCTTATTGAAATTTTGTGACGGTTATCACCGGGTTAATACCCATTTCTTTGAAAATTATATCTTTTTTTCCCCACTAGCTACACTAGCAACACAGCTAATAATAATAATAATAATAATAATAATAATAATAATAATAATAATGGCTTTTATTTAAACACGATAATTAAATTGCAGCGGAGCTGATGTGGTCGTGTATTTACAATATTACTAGAACTATATAAATCCCTACAATATTTCTTCTCAATTACTCCCTCCCATTTAAAATATTCAATTTATAACATTTCCAACCCTAAGAAATAGACAATAAATTATTTACCCTACCCCAATTCCATATAGTATACTACACAAAAACAAACTATTATTAAATTATTATAGGGGAACCCGCTTTGGATTTTCACCTTTCTTGCAGAGAAATTCCTCCGATGTCATGACAATTTCTGCAGTCTGTTTTTTAACGTTGAACAGATTCTTTGTTGAGTTCCTTTTTTTACGTTTCAGCGTTTTGGCTTCTCCGTGTCCACTAGCTGCACAGCTACACTAGCTACACTAGCTACACAGCTACACCAGCTACACCAGCTACTCTAGCTACACTAGCTACACCAGCTACACAGCTACACCAGCTACACAGCTACACAGCTACACTAGCTACACAGCTACACTAGCTACACCAGCTACACCAGCTACACTAGCTACACCAGCTACACCAGCTACACTAGCTACACCAGCTACACCAGCTACACAGCTACACCAGCTACACCAGCTACACCAGCTACACCAGCTACACCAGCTACACAGCTACACTAGCTACACCAGCTACACAGCTACACTAGCTACACCAGCTACACCAGCTACACTAGCTACACCAGCTACACAGCTACACTAGCTACACCAGCTACACCAGCTACACCAGCTACACCAGCTACACTAGCTACACCAGCTACACCAGCTACACCAGCTACACTAGCTACACTAGCTACACCAGCTACACCAGCTACACAGCTACACCAGCTACACAGCTACACAGCTACACAGCTACACTAGCTACACAGCTACACCAGCTACACAGCTACAGTAACTACACCAGCTACACAGCTACACTGCTACACAGCTACACAGCTACACTAGCTACACCAGCTACACTAGCTACACAGCTACACCAGCTACACCAGCTACACCAGCTACACCAGCTACACAGCTACACTAGCTACACCAACTACACAGCTACACTAGCTACATCAGCTACACTAGCTACACAGCTACACCAGCTACACCAGCTACACCAGCTACACAGCTACACTAGCTACACCAGCTACACTAGCTACACCAGCTACACTAGCTACACCAGCTACACCAGCTACACCAGCTACACCAGCTACACCAGCTACACCAGCTACACACAACTACACAGCTACACTAGCTACACAGCTACACTAGCTACACCAGCTACACTAGCTACACCAGCTACACCAGCTACACTAGCTACACCAGCTACACAGCTACGCCTGCTACACAGCTACACAGCTACACTAGCTTCACCAGCTACACCAGCTACACCAGCTACACCAGCTACACCAGCTACACTAGCTACACTAGCTACACCAGCTACACCAGCTACACTAGCTACACTAGCTACACAGCTACACTAGCTACACAGCTACACAGCTACACTAGCTACACCAGCTACACAGCTACACTAGCTACACTAGCTACACCAGCTACACCAGCTACACTAGCTACACTAGCTACACAGCTACACCAGCTACACCTGCTACACAGCTACACAGCTACACAGCTACACTAGCTACACCAGCTACACTAGCTACACAGCTACACTAGCTACACCAGCTACACTAGCTACACTAGCTACACAGCTACACAGCTACACAGCTACACTAGCTACACAGCTACACCAGCTACACCAGCTACACCAGCTACACAGCTACACAGCTACACAGCTACACCAGCTACACAGCTACACTAGCTACACTAGCTACACCAGCTACACTAGCTACACCAGCTACACCAGCTACACCAGCTACACCAGCTACACCAGCTACACCAGCTACACCAGCTACACCAGCTACACTAGCTACACAGCTACACAGCTACACTAGCTACACAGCTACACAGCTACACCAGCTACACAGCTACACTAGCTACACCAGCTACACCAGCTACACTAGCTACACTAGCTACACCAGCTACACAGCTACACCAGCTACACAGCTACACAGCTACACTAGCTACACAGCTACACTAGCTACACCAGCTACACCAGCTACACTAGCTACACCAGCTACACCAGCTACACTAGCTACACCAGCTACACAGCTACACTAGCTACACCAGCTACACAGCTACACTAGCTACACCAGCTACACAGCTACACCAGCTACACCAGCTACACAGCTACACCAGCTACACTAGCTACACAGCTACACCAGCTACACAGCTACACTACTAGCTACACACCAGCTACACCAGCTACACCAGCTACACAGCTACACTAGCTACACTAGCTACACCAGCTACACCAGCTACACCAGCTACACAGCTACACCAGCTACACCAGCTACACCAGCTACACTAGCTACACAGCTACACAGCTACACTAGCTACACCAGCTACACCAGCTACACCAACTACACAGCTACACTAGCTACACCAGCTACACCAGCTACACCAGCTACACCAGCTACACAGCTACACTAGCTACACCAGCTACACCAGCTACACCAGCTACACAGCTACACCAGCTACACAGCTACACAGCTACACCAGCTACACCAGCTACACAGCTACACTAGCTACACAGCTACACCAGCTACACAGCTACACCAGCTACACCAGCTACACAGCTACACTAGCTACACCAGCTACACAGCTACACCAGCTACACACAGCTACACTAGCTACACAGCTACACCAGCTACAGCTACACTAGCTACACCAGCTACACCAGCACACAGCTACACAGCTACACAGCTACACCAGCTACACTAGCTACACCAGCTACACCAGCTACACTAGCTACACAGCTACACAGCTACACAGCTACACCACACTGCTACACAGCTACACAGCTACACTAGCTACACTAGCTACACAGCTACACCAGCTACACCAGCTACACAGCTACACAGCTACACAGCTACACTAGCTACACAGCTACACCAGCTACACTAGCTACAGCTACACTAGCTACACCAGCTACACAGCTACACTAGCTACACAGCTACACAGCTACACCAGCTACACAGCTACACAGCTACACTAGCTACACCAGCTACACAGCTACACAGCTACACCAGCTACACCAGCTACACCAGCTACACCAGCTACACAGCTACACTAGCTACACCAGCTACACAGCTACACTAGCTACACCAGCTACACAGCTACACCAGCTACACCAGCTACACAGCTACACCAGCTACACTAGCTACACAGCTACACCAGCTACACAGCTACACTAGCTACACTAGCTACACCAGCTACACAGCTACACAGCTACACCAGCTACACCAGCTACACCAGCTACACTAGCTACACCAGCTACACCAGCTACACTAGCTACACAGCTACACAGCTACACCAGCTACACTAGCTACACCAGCTACACCAGCTACACTAGCTACACCAGCTACACTAGCTACACAGCTACACAGCTACACCAGCTACACCAGCTACACCAGCTACACAGCTACACCAGCTACACCAGCTACACAGCTACACCAGCTACACACTACACAGCTACACTAGCTACACTAGCTACACCAGCTACACAGCTACACCAGCTACACTAGCTACACCAGCTACACTAGCTACACCAGCTACACCAGCTACACTAGCTACACCAGCTACACAGCTACACCAGCACACAAGCTACACTAGCTACACCAGCTACACCAGCTACACCAGCTACACAGCTACACTAGCTACACAGCTACACCAGCTACACTAGCTACACTAGCTACACAGCTACACCAGCTACACCAGCTACACCAGCTACACAGCTTACACCAGCTACACTAGCTACACTAGCTACACCAGCTACACAGCTACACCAGCTACACAGCTACCAGCTACACCAGCTACACAGCTACACCAGCTACACCAGCTACACCAGCTACACAGCTACACTAGCTACACTAGCTACACCAGCTACACAGCTACACAGCTACACCAGCTACACAGCTACACTAGCTACACCAGCTAGCTACACCAGCTACACTAGCTACACTAGCTACACCAGCTACACAGCTACACTAGCTACACAGCTACACAGCTACACTAGCTACACAGCTACACCAGCTACACTAGCTACACCAGCTACACCAGCTACACAGCTACACTAGCTACACCAGCTACACAGCTACACCAGCTACACTAGCTACACAGCTACACTAGCTACACCAGCTACACCAGCTACACTAGCTACACCAGCTACACCAGCTACACTAGCTACACAGCTACACCAGCTACTAGCACAGCTACACTAGCTACACCAGCTACACCAGCTACACTAGCTACACTAGCTACACTAGCTACACCACAGCTACACCAGCTACACCAGCTACACTAGCTACACAGCTACACCAGCTACACTAGCTACACAGCTACACCAGCTACACCAGCTACACAGCTACACCAGCTAGCTACACCGAGCTACACAGCTACACAGCTACACAGCTACACCAGCTACACAGCTACACTACCAGCTACACCAGCTACACCAGCTACACTAGCTACACCAGCTACACAGCTACACTAGCTACACAGCTACACAGCTACACAGCTACACAGCTACACTAGCTACACCAGCTACACCAGCTACACTAGCTACACCAGCTACACCAGCTACACAGCTACACTAGCTACACCAGCTACACTAGCTACACTAGCTACACAGCTACACTAGCTACACAGCTACACCAGCTACACCAGCTACACCAGCTACACCAGCTACACCAGCTACACCAGCTACACTAGCTACACAGCTACACTAGCTACACCAGCTACACAGCTACACAGCTACACCAGCTACACAGCTACACCAGCTACACTAGCTACACCAGCTACACCAGCTACACCAGCTACACTAGCTACACCAGCTACACCAGCTACACCAGCTACACCAGCTACACAGCTACACTAGCTACACCAGCTACACCAGCTACACCAGCTACACCAGCTACACTAGCTACACTAGCTACACAGCTACACCAGCTACACAGCTACACCAGCTACACAGCTACACCTAGCTACACTAGCTACACCAGCTACACTAGCTACACAGCTACACAGCTACACTACACCAGCTACACAGCTACACTAGCTACACTAGCTACACCAGCTACACTAGCTACACTAGCTACACAGCTACACCAGCTACACCAGCTACACCAGCTACACAGCTACACAGCTACACAGCTACACCAGCTACACTAGCTACACTAAGCTACACCAGCTACACAGCTACACCAGCTACACAGCTACACGAGCTACACCAGCTACTCTAGCTACACTAGCTACACCAGCTACACAGCTACACCAGCTACACAGCTACACAGCTACACTAGCTACACCAGCTACACCAGCTACACTAGCTACACCAGCTACACCAGCTACACAGCTACACTAGCTACACCAGCTACACAGCTACACAGCTACACTAGCTACACAGCTACACCAGCTACACCAGCTACACCAGCTACACATAGCTACACCAGCTACACCAGCTACACTAGCTACACTAGCTACACCAGCTACACAGCTACACAGCTACACCAGCTACACCAGCTACACTAGCTACACCAGCTACACCAGCTACACAGCTACACTAGCTACACCAGCTACACTAGCTACACCAGCTACACTAGCTACACAGCTACACCAGCTACACCAGCTACACCAGCTACACCAGCTACACCAACTACACAGCTACACTAGCTACACAGCTACACTAGCTACACCAGCTACACCAGTTACACCAGCTACACCAGCTACACTAGCTACACCAGCTACACTAGCTACACCAGCTACACTAGCTACACAGCTACACCAGCTACACAGCTACACTAGCTACACCAGCTACACAGCTACACTAGCTACACAGCTACACTAGCTACACAGCTACACAGCTACACTAGCTACACAGCTACACTAGCTACACCAGCTACACAGCTACACAGCTACACTAGCTACACTACACTACACAGCTACACCAGCTACACAGCTACACAGCTACACTAGCTACACACAGCTACACCAGCTACACTAGCTACACTAGCTACACAGCTACACAGCTACACAGCTACACTAGCTACACAGCTACACAGCTACACCAGCTACACCAGCTACACAGCTACACAGCTACACAGCTACACAGCTACACTAGCTACACTAGCTACACCAGCTACACAGCTACACTAGCTACACTAGCTACACAGCTACACCAGCTACACAGCTACACCAGCTACACCAGCTACACAGCTACACCAGCTACACAGCTACACTAGCTACACCAGCTACACCAGCTACACCAGCTACACAGCTACACCAGCTACACAGCTACACCAGCTACACCAGCTACACCAGCTACACTAGCTACACTAGCTACACCAGCTACACTAGCTACACAGCTACACTAGCTACACCAGCTACACCAGCTACACTAGCTACACCAGCTACAACAGCTACACTAGCTACACCAGCTACACAGCTACACTAGCTACACTAGCTACACCAGCTACACCAGCTACACAGCTACACCAGCTACACAGCTACTCTAGCTACACTAGCTACACCAGCTACACAGCTACACCAGCTACACAGCTACACAGCTACACTAGCTACACTAGCTACACCAGCTACACTAGCTACACCAGCTACACCAGCTACACTAGCTACACTAGCTACACAGCTACACTAGCTACACCAGCTACACCAGCTACACAGCTACACTAGCTACACCAGCTACACCAGCTACACTAGCTACACCAGCTACACCAGCTACACAGCTACACTAGCTACACAGCTACACTAGCTACACTAGTACACCAGCTACACAGCTACACAGCTACACCAGCTACACCAGCTACACCAGCTACACCAGCTACACAGCTACACAGCTACACCAGCTACACTAGCTACACCAGCTACACAGCTACACTAGCTACACCAGCTACACAGCTACACAGCTACACTAGCTACACAGCTACACTAGCTACACTAGCTACACCAGCTACACCAGCTACACCAGCTACACAGCTACACTAGCTACACAGCTACACTAGCTACACTAGCTACACAGCTACACAGCTACACTAGCTACACTAGCTACACCAGCTACACAGCTACACCAGCTACACTAGCTACACTAGCTACACCAGCTACACAGCTACACAGCTACACTAGCTACACTAGCTACACTAGCTACACCAGCTACACCAGCTACACTAGCTACACTAGCTACACCAGCTACACCAGCTACACTAGCTACACCAGCTACACCAGCTACACCAGCTACACTAGCTACACTAGCTACACCAGCTACACAGCTACACTAGCTACACCCAGCTACACAGCTACACCAGCTACACTAGCTACACTAGCTACACCAGCTACACAGCTACACTAGCTACACCAGCTACACAGCTACACCAGCTACACCAGCTACACCAGCTACACCAGCTACACCAGCTACACCAGCTACACAGCTACACCAGCTACACCAGCTACACTAGCTACACCAGCTACACCAGCTACACCATAGCTACACTAGCTACACCAGCTACACTAGCTACACTACTACACTAGCTACACCAGCTACACCAGCTACACCAGCTACACAGCTACACCAGCTACACTAGCTACACTAGCTACACCAGCTACACAGCTACACTAGCTACACCAGCTACACAGCTACACAGCTACACAGCTACACAGCTACACTAGACTACACTAGCTACACCAGCTACACAGCTACACCAGCTACACCAGCTACACCAGCTACACCAGCTACACCAGCTACACCAGCTACACAGCTACACTAGCTACACAGCTACACTAGCTACACAGCTACACTAGCTACACCAGCTACACCAGCTACACAGCTACACAGCTACACTAGCTACACCAGCTACACAGCTACACAGCTACACTAGCTACACAGCTACACTAGCTACACAGCTACACCAGCTACACAGCTACACAGCTACACCAGCTACACAGCTACACCAGCTACACAAGCTACACAGCTACACTAGCTACACCAGCTACACAGCTACACCAGCTACACCCGCTACAGACTACACAGCTACACAGCTACACCAGCTACACCAGCTACACCAGCTACACTAGCTACACCTAGCTACACCAGCTACACAGCTACACACTAGCTACACAGCTACACAGCTACACAGCTACACAGCTACACTAGCTACACAGCTACACCAGCTACACAGCTACACTAGCTACACCAGCTACACAAGCTACACAGCTACACTAGCTACACTAGCTACACAGCTACACAGCTACACTAGCTACACAGCTACACAGCTACACTAGCTACACCAGCTACACAGCTACACTAGCTACACCAGCTACACTAGCTACACTAGCTACACCAGCTACACAGCTACACAGCTACACCAGCTACACAGCTACACAGCTACACCAGCTACACATCTAGCTACACCCAGCTACACCAGCTACACCAGCTACACCAGCTACACAGCTACACAGCTACACAGCTACACCAGCTACACTAGCTACACCAGCTACACCAGCTACACTAGCTACACAGCTACACCAGCTAGCTACACTAGCTACACCAGCTACACCAGCTACACAGCTACACTAGCTACACCAGCTACACAGCTACACTAGCTACACAGCTACACTAGCTACACCAGCTACACCAGCTACACAGCTACACAGCTACACAGCTACACTAGCTACACTAGCTACACCAGCTACACCAGCTACACTAGCTACACTAGCTACACCAGCTACACAGCTACACCAGCTACACCAGCTACACTAGCTACACCAGCTACACTAGCTACACAGCTACCAGCTACACAGCTACACAGCTACACAAGCTACACAGCTACACAGCTACACAGCTACACCAGCTACACAGCTACACTAGCTACCCAGCTACACAGCTACACTAGCTTACACCAGCTACACAGTACACCAGCTACACAGCTACACCAGCTACACAGCTACACTAGCTACACAGCTACACCAGCTACACTAGCTACACCAGCTACACTAGCTACACACCACAAGCTACACAGCTACACTCGCTACACCAGCTACACTAGCTACACTAGCTACACAGCTACACAGCTACACCAGCTACACCAGCTACACAGCTACACAGCTACACCAGCTACACCAGCTACACACAGCTACACTAGCTACACCAGCTACACCAGCTACACTAGCTACACCAGCTACACCAGCTACACTAGCTACACTCAGCTACACTAGCTACACAGCTACACCAGCTACACCAGCTACCACCGCTACACTAGCTACACAGCTACACCAGCTACACTAGCTACACTAGCTACACAGCTACACTAGCTACACTAGCTACACCAGCTACACTAGCTACACCAGCTACACCAGCTACACCGCTACACAGCTACACAGCTACACCAGCTACACCAAGCTACACAGCTACACTAGCTACACAGCTACACTAGCTACACCAGCTACACCAGCTACACCAGCTACACTAGCTACACCTAAGCTACACAGCTACAACAGCTACACAGCTACACTAGCTACACAGCTACACTAGCTACACCAGCTACACCAGCTACACATAGCTACACAGCTACACAGCTACATTAGCTACACTAGCTACACAGCTACACCAGCTACACTAGCCTACACAGCTACACCAGCTACACTAGCTCACTACAGCTACACTAGCTACACTAGCTACACCAATATACACAGCTACACTAGCTACACCTAGCTACACAGCTACACCAGCTACATAGCTACACAGCTACACTAGCTACACCAGCTACACCAGCTACACCAGCTACACTAGCTACACCAGCTACACAGCTACACCATCTACACACAGCTACACCAGAGTACACAGCTACAGCTACACAGCTACACCAGCTACACCAGCTACACTAGCTACACTAGCTACACTAACTATACCAGCTACACCATATACACAAGCTACACTAGCTACACAGCTACACCAGCTACACAGCTACACAGCTACACAGCTACACTAGCTACACCAGCTACACAGCTACACTAGCTACACTAGCTAGCTACACAGCTACACAGCTACACAGCTACACAGCTACACAGCTACACAGCTACACAGCTACACTAGCTACACAGCTACACAGCTACACTAGCTACACAGCTACACAGCTACACCAGCTACACCAGCTACACAGCTACACAGCTACACAGCTACACAGCTACACAGCTACACTAGCTACACAGCTACACCAGCTACACAGCTACACTAGCTACACAGCTACACAGCTACACCAGCTACACCAGCTACACTAGCTACACAGCTACACAGCTACACAGCTACACAGCTACACAGCTACACAGCTACACCAGCTACACAGCTACACCAGCTACACCAGCTACACCAGCTACACAGCTACACAGCTACACAGCTACACTAGCTACACAGCTACACAGCTACACAGCTACACAGCTACACAGCTACACAGCTACACAGCTACACCAGCTACACAGCTACACTAGCTACACAGCTACACCAGCTACACAGCTACACAGCTACACTAGCTACACAGCTACACAGCTACACAGCTACACAGCTACACCAGCTACACAGCTACACAGCTACACAGCTACACAGCTACACAGCTACACCAGCTACACAGCTACACAGCTACACTACACAGCTACACTAGCTACACACAGCTACACAGCTACACTAGCTACACCAGCTACACAGCTACACAGCTACACAGCTACACAGCTACACTAGCTACACCAGCTACACCAGCTACACAGCTACACTAGCTACACACAGCTACACAGCTACACTAGCTACACAGCTACACCAGCTACACAGCTACACTAGCTACACCAGCTACACAGCTACACAGCTACACAGCTACACAGCTACACACAGCTACACCAGCTACACCAGCTACACAGCTACACCAGCTACACAGCTACACCAGCTACACAGCTACACACTAGCTACACAGCTACACTAGCTACACAGCTACACAGCTACACAGCTACACAGCTACACAGCTACACTACACACAGCTACACAGCTACACCAGCTACACAGCTACACAGCTACACCAGCTACACCAGCTACACAGCTACACAGCTACACAGCTACACAGCTACACAGCTACACAGCTACACAGCTACACAGCTACACTAGCTACACAGCTACACAGCTACACAGCTACACTAGCTACACAGCTACACCAGCTACACAGCTACACAGCTACACAGCTACACTAGCTACACCAGCTACTACACAGCTACACCAGCTACACAGCTACACAGCTACACAGCTACACTAGCTACACAGCTACACCAGCTACACCAGCTACACCAGCTACACAGCTACACCAGCTACACAGCTACACAGCTACACCAGCTACACAGCTACACAGCTACACCAGCTACACCAGCTACACCAGCTACACAGCTACACAGCTACACTAGCTACACAGCTACACTAGCTACACACAGCTACACAGCTACACTAGCTACACAGCTACACAGCTACACAGCTACAGCTACACTAGCGACACC